>JAVIAB010000092.1:74290167-74547667 GCA_032433765.1 Megaustenia siamemsis | reverse complement strand
AGACATCACGAAGAGTACCATGTTTGAATCCCACTGCATGTACAGCTGAATGACGCGGACGCTTCATTTTTCTTTAACGTTGACAGGAAGCTCCCATTAATCTTGTTCTCGATTCAATCTCTGTTAGCTATGAACTTATGAAGTTCACATCCATAATTCATGTGGTTACTTTAGGTCTAATAAAACATACTGATGCTATATTAATACTATAAAGGGACAAAAGGCATTTCAATTTCCATGGAATGTGTGCACTATACATACTTGTGGACCTTCTAGGACATGGAACATACCTTGAGTGTAGCAGGCTGTCTTACATATGGTCAGATGTAGTTTTGTATACATCATCTAAAGATTTAGATTATCATGACAAAACTGTGATTTGATGGATAAGTCTACACTCCAGTCGATAATGTATGGGGATGTAGTCAATATAGATATTGAAAGCAAATGCTACAACAGATGTTACGAATGCAAATGAGAGTACTGTTTACATCTATTTACACCCTACTTAATCAGTTCAGCTTTAAAAGAGGTTCATTCATGGAAATGAGCTGTGACGACTCTTTGAAGCATGTGAAAGTCTCATGCTGGCATTGGACCAAGTGCAGAGAGAATAAAATAGAAGCTAGCAAAGTAATAAATGTTGACGGCAACATTACAAAAAAGTTAAATGTTGATAGCTCAACACTGAGAAGCAATAGAAACCGAATGATTCCGAGGAATACAACACACAATGATACACGCACAAAGCAGCCACAAAATAGTCTCAGATTATCGGAAATTCATAATGAATTTAGAACACAAATTTGGGCCAAAGCCTTTTTAAAGTATATACATTAAGAATAGAAGTTATTGATGTAGGGACACACCAAACCGCAACTGACCATCGTCTTGTATCACACAAGAGAAATCACTTTAAACTGTATAGATAAACGAAACTGACCAATCAGAGATAATTTAAGTACATAAGTATTGAAGCGTGAATTGCTGCACCTGTTCCGCTGCAGGATTTCTGTGATAATGTGTATCCAACTAACTCTTTATTATCATCGCCATTCACCATCATCATAATTATCGTACTTTGAAGCTAAGATCATCAGCTGTTGCTGGTGCGAAGCAGAAGCTGACTAATCTTTATGCTCATGTCATGACCGGACCATTTATTTTCTGTTATTCTTTAAGATTGTGTGACGTAGTCTTTAGTTTCAACTTATTTTCTGATGACACTTATCACTCTCCACATCTTCTGGAAACTTTAGTGCACATGACTTTCACATGTTACTATTACAATTACAAATAATTATGCGTTGGAGTACTACATCATCATCATTAAATGCCGGATCTGCTGGCTTAGGTGATCATGTCTCTCTACAACTTTCGATCTCGACAATTATTTATCATTTCTGTTGTTGACCTTCTGCCAAGCCATTCTCTTAGCTGTCTGGTATCTTTTCTCTTTGCTTCCCTTTATCTCTTTGTTCCTCAATTTTCCCAGTTGTTACAATAGATTCCAGCTGTTCTCTTCTCACTAGATGGCCAAATAATGATAATTGTTTCTTCCTAATATTGGAAATTAGCTCTCTTTTTGCTTTGGCCTCTTTCAGAACGTCGTCATTACTCTTCTTAGCTGTCCATGGTATTCTCACATTCTTCTGTAAAACCACATTTCTAGACTCCAGTAATTTTCTTGTCTGAAGTACTACTTCTACTATTACAAGCACGTCTACTAGCAGTACGTCACCACAACGATAATTGTAATAATTACTTCTACTATTACAAGCACGTCTACTAGCAGAACGTCACCACAACGATAATTGTAATAATTACTTCTACTATTACAAGCACGTCTACTACAGTACGTCACACAACGATAATTGTAATAATTACTTCTACTATTACAAGCACGTCTATTAGCAGTACGTCACACAACGATAATTGTAATAATTACTTCTACTATTACAAGCACGTCTATTAGCAGTACGTCACCACAACGATAATTGTAATAATTACTTTTACTATTACAAGCACGTCTATTAGCAGTACGTCACCACAACGATAATTGTAATAATTACTTTTACTATTACAAGCACGTCTATTAGCAGTACGTCACCACAACGATAATTGTAATAATTACTTCTACTATTACAAGCACGTCTATTAGCAGTACGTCACCACAACGATAATTGTAATAATTACTTCTACTATTACAAGCACGTCTACTACTATTAGCAGTACGTCACCACAACGATAATTGTTATAATTACTTCTACTATTACAACCGCTACACTTTATGTGTTCACAAATGTTTGCCGTTGCTTCAAAATGCATATCTCAGCATTAGTGAAGTGCAAATGTTTGGAAATACTATTTATATTTATATCACGGAAAACAGTCAACAACAGACTCGAATGCTAAGAGAACTGATACGATGCACTGTAGATAGAATATTATGGAAGGACATGATCGCCTACGCCAATGATGTGATACTATGGCACATGATGATAATGATATTTTATCATCGTCAACCCTACGTACAATTGTTTCCTTCTTGTCAGGTAATTAGGAAAGAGGTAGCTTCTTCGAGATATAGCATATATGGTAATCATCGCTTGGGATTCATTGAGATTTACAGACCATATTTAGGTGTACTGAAAATTTACGTTTGTTATATGCTAGTTCGTTCAGGATTTTCCTTATAGAACGTTAAGTACGTTATTTTGAACGACCAGGTGAGTGCTACAACAATGACACTAGTTTACTTAGACTGCTAGAATACACTAGACAACAATAATACTACTATTAATGCTGCTGCAGATGCAAGAACAAGAGTATTAGTAATGATGGTTATATATTATTGCAACTATATTTACTGCTATTATTGTTTTTGTTATTACCATTATTATAATTATTATTGTCACTATTATTACTAAGCCGGATGTAAGTGAAAGTAAAGAGCCCCGTAACGCAAGTGGCGTATAGGGAATATGGTGTTTGTGACCATCATTTTTATAGACCTTCGCCGCATGATTTTTGGGGTAATGTGGTCCGTGTTACTCTCGTGCCGCTTTACGTTCCCAAAAAAGAAAACCGGTACCCATTTAAGGCTGGGTGAACTCAGAAACCGTCGATCAAGATCGAACTCGACCTCTTGTCCTATGTAGTCCAGTTTACTAACCACTGAGCTATCGCGGCTCCTTTAAGTCGGATTATCGGGCTGAAAATCTCAGATTTAGCGGCTTGTTCATTCTTGTAAATCACCATAACACGTTTGCGTTCGTCCTTTAGACCAGGGCTGAAATAAAGAGAAATAGTCATAGGACGAACACAGAGGAGTTATTCATACTGCTGCCGTTGTTATTGTTGGTGTCACTACTACTACTACTACTACTACTACTGCTACTACTACTACTACTACTACTACTACCACTACTACTACTACTACTACTATTAGTATCACTACTACTACTACTACTATTAGTATCACTACTACTACTACAACTACTACTATTTGTATCACTACTACTACTACTATTAGTATCACCACCACTACTACTACTATTACTACTACTACTACTACCACCACCACAACCACCACCACCACTCTACTACTAATACTACTACTACTATTATTAGTGCCAATACTACAATTACTATTATTAGAACTATTATTACTGCCACTACTGTTGCTATTAGTAACATTACTACTACAACTATTAAGAGTACTACTATGACTATTACTGTTATTGTTGCTATTACTATTAGTACCACCACTACTACAACTATTAGAACTGCTATTACTACTACTACTACTACTACTACTACTATTACTAATATTGCTATTTGTACTGCCACTGTTACTATTATTATTACTACTACTAAAACTATTTGTACAACTACTATTAGTACTACTACCATCACTACTACTGTTAGTATTACTGATATTAGTAAAATGATTACTACTACTACTACTATTACTACTACTACTACTACTACTACTACTACTACTTTACTACAAACTTTGTATAATGAGCAAAGCTTAACAGTCTTTGCAAATTAAAACTTGTCCTAGCCATTCTGCACACGACAAAATCAATAAACTAAGAATATATACGAGCTATATTAGGCGTCGCCCGTGTGCTGCCGGGCCCGAAAGGGGAGTAAAGAATAGTGGCGCTGTACCCTACCAGGCATGTTCGTAAGAGGCAAGAAAGGAGGGTTGGGCATGGGACTGGCTATCCCATACTGTAAAAAAATAAGCCGAAAAAACTTCACATACATGGACAAGTCAAAGAGAGAAAAAGTAAACCCGCCATCCAGGAAAGAGAAGGGCTCTCTGTCTAAGAATTCTTGGAGAAGACAGATAGAAGCAGAGATGAAGATGATGGGGAAGACATGATCTTAAAAGAATGGCAAAAAACAGAACGACTTGGAAAGTGTTTGTTGAAGACCTATGCTCCACTGAGAGCTAAAAAGGTAGGAGAAGAAGAAGAAGATATTAGGCGTGACCAAGAACGAGAATAAGAAATAGTAATAATACATTTCCACAACTACCACTATTATTGTTCTCGTTGTTTACTCTTACCTGGCAATGCCAAACAACAAAAGAGAAGGACCGCAAGGAGTAGCTGCCTCATCATATTTGACACAATGAAATCAGAAATGTTGGATACCTTAACAGTAAACAAATAACAAGTTGCGGCTGTTTTTATTGTGTGTCTTATCTAACTACGTGACACAGTATGTGCCCTCATTAATTTGGTAGTTATAAATCAATCTCACGAACTATTTTTTTTCCTTTATGATTTCTTGTTAAAATTAAAAACATCGTTATTTTTATTTTTATTTTTAAAATTATTATTATTATTATTTTTTTTTGCGTTCGCCAGCTTTTACCTCTGTCGAAGTCCCTAGAGACTAGGGCGTGTTAATCTATTTTTTTCCATGGCAGCCGTGTGCACAGGGATCACCTCGCCGCACAGGCAGATAGCTTCGTCTTCGGAGGTACTCATATTTTCCGTCCATGAGTAATTGACGTTTCAAGCCGAGCCTTTCTGCTGAAATCAGGGGTGGTTGCCACAGAGTGAAATCATAAGTAAAAATCTCAACTAACCGGGATTTGAACCCACAACCTCTCTGTCTCGAGGCCGTCTTTTTGCTCGAGATCAACCAGTCCCCTACATCGTTTTTTGTTTCATTTGTCTATCTGCTGTTGGTCTATCTGCTGTTGGTCTATCTGCTGTTGGTCTATCTGCTGTTGGTCTATCTGCTGTTGGTCTATCTGCTGTTGTTTTAAACCCGTCGCAGGAGAAAAGAGGAATATATAATGCGATCTAATACCTGTAGATGTTGTTTTGCTGGTATTTTTAGCCACTTCCGATTTTAAATGTTTCGTTCATGTCCCTATCTGGGCGCTATTAGGATAGATATTTTTTGGTTGTTTTTTTAATAACGGCATTAAATAGTTGTTCCTAACCCCTTTTAATAAATGAAATTTAATGTTTAAAATACACAAATATACTTTTTGATTGAGTGTCGACTTTGCATCAAAGGTTGGCTACCATGGAGTTCTGGCTTTGATAGTGCAGGTTGTTATAGGCGAATTTGTCCATCTTTTGATGTAACTCGTCCATGTTAGTCTTGATCTGCCTCTGACTGTCTCTTTTACCTTGTATTTTTATTAACAAGTTTACTTTTAGTAGGTTGCTGTGTCTTTTAACCTCCCCGAAAGAAATATCTTTTGTCTTGTTTTCTTTTCTTTCCACCCGATTCTTACAATTCTTCTATAAATCCGCATTTCAAAGGCTTAAATTTACTGTTCTGTTTTCTTGTTTAGTGTCCATGTTTTTGCACTATACAGGAATGTACAAACATACTAAAAAGACACATTACAAACATACAAAATGATCCAGATAAAAATAATCTCGAATTGCATTCAGTCATTGATGATCCATGCTGAGGGGCTTCGAATTTATGTTCCTCTATAACCCTCAATTTTGTGCATTCAACTGTGCTACATTTGACAATTGAACTTTGACCCTCATAATAAATAGGAGAGGACACAGTGACTAACCACTCTTACATGATCTTTGTATTTTACAGACCTTCTGTTTTTCTGGACAATTGTTATCAAGGAATAGAAAACTTCAAAATATAATCGCAACCTCTCGACACGACATTCAAGTTTAGATTATTTCAGTAACTTGCGCATTTCGTGTCAAGTTATAATCTGTCGTTAGTTCGTGCATTTCTAGATAACGTTTTTTTCTTTCTTTGTTTTTTTTTTGTTGTTGTTCATATGACCAGGCTAAATATAGCAGGGCCCACAATAACCAAGATCGTATTTAAAATAAAACTAAAAAAGAAACAAAATACCTAGTGATTTTTAGTTCACGTTGTCGACTTAAAAAAATGAACTTGAATTAAATTAAGTCAAATTTAAATTAAGCTAAACAGGTTTTAAATTATAAGCAATGACCAGTTTTAAAAAAGTCAAGTTTTTGTTTCTCTCTACCATCAGTGGTTCTTGTGATGCTAAAGACTACAGGTTTGATGGACCCAAGTACGCTAATTTTGATTTCACTTTATCGTGATCTATAAGTGTTAGGCTACTAAACTCGGGTCAGTTTATGTTTCTCGTGGTAACGAAATAATAGCAGAGAAATTTAACAGTACACAACTGACAACAGATTAACAGTTTCCATGTTGCAACGGAGCAGCGAAACTTAACAGTACACAACTGACAAAAGATTAACAGTTTCCCATGTGCAACGGAGCAGAGAAACTTAACAGTACACAACTGACAACAGATTAACAGTTTCCCATGTTGCAACGGAGCAGAGAAACTTAACAGTACACAACTGACAACAGATTAACAGTTTCCCATGTTGCAACGGAGCAGCGAAACTTAACAGTACACAACTGACAACAGATTAACAGTTTCCCATGTTGCAACGGAGCAGCGAAACTTAACAGTACACAACTGACAACAGATTAACAGTTTCCCATGTTGCAACGGAGCAGAGAAACTTAACAGCACACAACTGACAACAGATTAACAGTTTCCCATGTTGCAACGGAGCAGCGAAACTTAACAGTACACAACTGACAACAGATTAACAGTTTCCCATGTTGCAACGGAGCAGCGAAACTTAACAGTACACAACTGACAACAGATTAACAGTTTCCCATGTGCAACGGAGCAGAGAAACTTAACAGTACACAACTGACAACAGATTAACAGTTTCCCATGTGCAACGGAGCAAAATGTACAGGAGAAAAATAGTAGGTTTTTATTTTCAGATATTAGAGGAGATTGTATAGAAGGACATTTGTATAGAAGGACATTTGTATAGAAGGACATTTGTATAGAAGGACATTTGTATAGAAGGACATTTTTAAAGTTACTCATTACATCAGTTTTATAGATATACAACACAAATATATCAGTTTTACAGATATACAACACAAAGATATCAGTTTTACAGATATACAACACAAAGATATCAGTTTTACAGATTGACAACTCAAATATATTAGTTTTACAGATTGACAACTCAAATATATTAGTTTTACATATTGATCTATTAGATTAATCAGTTTTACGGATAGGGCGACGCAAACTATCAGTTTTACAGATGGACAAATCAAATATATCAGTTCTACACTGGACATTAATTCAACTCCCCCGCCCTTTATTATATATATATATATATATATTATATATATATATATATATATATATATATATATATATAATATTTCCTACAGTCACAATACAATAACAATGCTAGCACATTCTCACAAATTATTCTTCCATATTTCATCTACAAACAATAACACCACGTGACTCATGTTGCTATCAAATACCAGTAATCATATGAATTGGTGTCAAAGGGTACCGAAAATAAAAGACGAGATTAGAATCCTTACTTTAAGACGCAATGTTGATTTGTTTTGGAACGATGACCTACTGATGGCGCCTGGATTGTCAAATGTGAGGTTTCGATTGGTCAGCATGGTGGTGGCGTCTGCCATAAAGTGACTGCACACCCAGGATGTTGTGACATTCAGACTTTTAACATTTATAACTGGTCAAAAACCTCGCGCTTTTTGTAAACATGTTTTCTTTTTCTCTTTTTACTGCTCCTTTGAATTATCCAACGGCCTTATATATATATATATATATATAAATATACACCTAATACTACATATATAATATGTTACGTAGAACCAGTTTTAACATATGGATGTGAATCATAGACATTAGGACAACAGACAAGAAAATCACTGGAGGCTGCAGAAATGTGGTTTTACAGATAATGTTGAGTATACCATGGACAGCTAAGAAGAGTAAAGACGACGTTCTGAAAGAGGCCAAAGCAAATAGAGAGCTAATTTCCAATATTAGGAAGAGACAATCATCATTTTTGGCCATGTAATGAGAAGAGAACAGCTGGAATATATTGTAACAACTGGGAAAATTGAGGGACGAAGAGATAGAGGGAAGCAAAGAGAAAAGATACCAGACAGCTTAAGAGCTTGGCAGAAGGTCAACTACAGAAATGATAAATTGCTGTCGAGATCGAAAGTTGTGGAGAGACACGATCACCTACGCCACAGGCCCGGTACTTGATGATTTTTTTGGGGTGGGGGCGGGTTAGGTGGGTGGGGGAAGCATTCATGCCTATACTTTCTTGACATTGTTGAACAGAACGTTCTTTTGCTTCTTCTTCTTCTATCCTTCCTCTGCTGCCGTTGGCGTCGAGGGGAGATACAATCTGCGATTCTTTGCTCTTCTGTTGGCCTCTTCTGATGTTATCCCTCCTAGTGACTCTAGTATTCCCTTTATCTATCTCTTTCTCGGTCTTCCTCTTAATCTGGCGTTTTCGTAGCGTTTATTTAAGGCTCTTTGAGTTATTGTTAGTTCTTTTTGTCTTGTTATGTGGCCGAACCAATTTATCTGTTGTTTGCCGAACCAATTTATTTGTTGTTTGCCGAACCAATTTAGCTGTTGTTTAACAGAGCGTTAAGTTGCGATTTATTTTAACGCTAACTGATAAAGGTAAAGGTAAAGTACGAGACTTGAACCGGTGACTTAACACGCGAGTTTACACCCATATGTGCTCGGCCGCCAATCCAGTGTCAATAGTGTTGCTTCAAGTATCGAAACTCACGATGCGAAGCGACATTCCTACTTTCCCAAGGTGATACCCTGGTAGGAGACAAATATTAATAAATGAATATTATTACAGAGGGAAACTTCCGCTGCCAACGGCTGGGTCGCCCCTGGGTTTTTGTTGTTTTTTTTTTCCAACCACGAGTACAACTGACACTGCTCCCAGCGGGAATCGAACAAGGATTGTCCAAACGTCGTTAGCCCAGTCTGAAGATCGTCTCTTGTTGCGAAGCTCTTTATTAAGTACTTCTTTTCTTCATCACAAAAGCTTTTTGGTAAAATACGTTCCTATTGTTTTTACTGTTATAACTTAATACTGTGTCAAAAACAATCCTTATAGGTGTAGTGTAGAATCTTTCCAAAATGCTTCCAGGATTAAACAAATCCTTCATAAGTTCTTCCATATGCTCTTTTCCCATCGCGTCATGCATGATAATGTAGTCACATAAATAAATTCTTATCACCAGTTGGCCCTTTATCTAAATGACATTTACCACGTCCACTTGACGACTGAACGCTCAAGAAGACTCACTGACTGCATTATTTATTTTATGTAAAAAAAAAAAAAGTTTTCATCCTTCAAGTGCACCTATTTTTTTCCACTGAAATTTTTAGTTGTCTAATGTACTAATATATATATATATATATATATATATATATATATATATATATATATATATATATATATACATACATATATATATATACATACATGATTCTTCCATGGAAATTTATTTTAATTAGAAAATGTTATAGCTTACATTGAAGTAACATTTACTGGGGAAATATAACACCAGAAAATGAAATAGGACCCGTGCCCAACTAACTTGATAGATGAAAGATTCTGCTTGATCGATATCTTCCATTAATGAGTTTAATTCACTTGAACGCTAACCTCCAATAAAGAGTTTAATTCACTTGATCGCTCACGTCCATTAAAGAGTTTTAATTCACGGCACTGCTCGCCTCTAATAAAGAGTTTAAAATATGTTAAATCAAACAAATGCATACGCTGGTAAAGGGGAAAAAATTCACATAATGTTAATTAATTAACACCTCAATATTAGTACAATTATGGCAATAATTATTGCTGAGTCTGTGAAAGCTCTTCCACATATACCGCATAGCAAGAATACCGCACTGCAATATTGTATATTTGCAACACATACTTTTAGTGAATAATTCTCCTTCATGGCGACCAAGATGGCGCAGAAGAAGAAGAAGCTCCTTCTTCTTCTGCGATAATGGCTCATTCAGATTAGGACTCTGGACTCTCTTATGAAGGCAGCTGTCTGTTTAAGTGATTCGGTTGCCCCTTATAGTTTCTCTTCCAGGGAGGTGGGTGTAGGGTTGCCAGATTTAAAAAAAGGAGTACTTTTACGCTGAATTTTTTTTTCTTCAATTTTAATTACATATTTACGAACAAATGATTTTGTATATTGTTACCGTAGTGACAATGAATTCGCCTTTATATTCAAACAAATTTATGAAAAATTATATACAGAAACTAGAAATAAAACAATGCTCATATTCTGCAAAGACAATTTTCTTATTTAAATTAAAAAAAACTCTAACCTAGTGTTTCTAGAGGCATTTTAATTGTATTTGCTTTAGGATTTGCCAGCTTTCAATAATCTTGCATCATTTTGACAAATTAAAAAAATCAGCACATGAATTGTCAAAATTAACGATGACTCTGAGCTCTGCTTCAATCAGTTCTTGGCTACACCTATTTCTTGTGTCATTCCATTTGTTTTTCATTAAGGAGAATATCCTCTCAACAAAGGCATTTGATCCTGGTATGCTAAATAAAAATCCATCAATCTTTGAAATGTTTAGCACTTTATGTTCTGGCACAACAGAAAAAAAATGTAACCAGTTTGTGATATCACTGTTATCTTTGTTAATACTTTCACATAGAACACTCTGAAAGTCACAGAACTCTTCATACATGGCATCAACACATATGTGATCTTTCAATTTCAGAATACACACTAGTAGTAGTATACAAGGGTCCATTTGACCCGTATTTAGGCGTAAATTAACAAAGATATATAGTAGGCGCGCGGCGCGCCTAATGTACCGTAGGCGCAGGGGGAGTGACATTTCGTGGCCGGATGTTGACCGCTAGTCCAGGTGCTCCGTATTTTAAAAATTCCGAATTATTTTAAAAAAACAGTCTCCATCTGATTTCGAACACGGGTCTACGGCGTGCCAGGCCAGACACTTACCACTATGCTACAGGCGATCACAGAATTAGAGGCTGAATGAGACAGGTGAAGCGTGAGGCTTTTGTTGGTACCTGACAGCTAGCTAGTAGTAGAGAAAGATTGACCCGCATTTAGGCGCTAAATTAACAAAGATATATAGGGCGGCACGCGGCGTGCATAAACCGGGCGGCGCAGGGGGAGTTAACCATGACATTTCGTGTCGGGATGCCTGGTGACCGCTCGTTGACCTCTCAACCTCTCGGCGCCATGGGCGGGGTGAGCTCTCGTAGTGGGGGACCTGTTATGATCAAAGACCCTATTTCTCTGTGAAATTTCTCACTTGGGTAACTTAAGCTGGTCTAGCGTCTAACAGAGAGACAGTAAATTAATGTACTTTTGATATTCTATTACTGTTGTGCTTTTTTTTTTTTTTTTGTAGTGGTTGTAGTAATAGTAGTAGTAGTTAAAGTCGTTATTGAAGTTGTACAACTAGTGTGACTTGTATTTTGTAGAGTTATAACAGACAAGTGGGGGCTATGCCTTTTTTTTCATGTATAGTAGAGAGATGGTAGAGTCTTATAGTTATTTTTATGCATGACAACTTTAATGTATCTATAAAATTCATTTTGAAATTAATGGAAACATTCAACTTACTCAGGGCTTGGCCAACTAACAGCAACGGTCTTGCTAATATATTTAACCCGTGGAAACATCAGCATCATGAGACTTATTAATGTCCAAATTGACCGCTTGTTCATAACACGGAGACGACAGCGATGATGACTTTACGGGTACACAATCAAAGATCCCGTGGGTTTTGCTTTAGTCGATGACAACTTTTGAATAGTAGCTGACAACTTTTGTATTAGCAGATGACAGCTTTCAATGACTGTTTACATGCTATGTCATTGTAGCAGTCATGTATGTCATGTCGATGTAGTAGACACGTATGTCATGTCATTGTAACAGTCATGTCAATGTAACAGTTATTTCGTTGTAATAGTCATCTCGTTGTAACAGTCACGGGTGTCATGTCGTTTTATCAGATACGTATGGTATGTCGTTGTAACAGTCATTTCGTTGTAATAGTCATCTCGTTGTAACAGACACGTATGTCATGTCGTTTTATCAGAGACGTATGGTATGTCGTTGTAACAGACATGTCGTTGTATCAGTCATATCGATGTAGTAGACACGTATGTCATGTCATTGTAACAGTCATGTCAATGTAACAGTCATGTCAATGTAACAGTCATTTCGTTGTAATAGTCATCTCGTTGTAACAGTCACGTATGTCATGTCGTTTTATCAGACACGTATGGTATGTCGTTGTAGCAGACATGTCGTTGTATCAGGCATGTCGATGTAGTAGACACGTATGTCATGTCATTGTAACAGTCATGTCAATGTAACAGTCATGTCAATGTAACAGTCATTTCGTTGTAATAGTCATCTCGTTGTGACAGTCATGTATGTCATGTCGTTTTATCAGAGACGTATGGTATGTCGTTGTAACAGACATGTTGTTGTATCAGTCATGTCGATGTAGTAGACACGTATGTCATATCATTGTAACAGTCATGTCAATGTAACAGTCATTTCGTTGTAATAGTCATCTCTTTGTAACAGACACGTATGTCATGTGGTTTTATCAGACACATATGGTATGTCGTTGTAACAGACATGTCGTTGTATCAGTCATGTCTATGTAGTAGACACGTATGTCATGTCATTGTAACAGGCATGTCAATGTAACAGTCATGTCAATGTAACAGTCATTTCGTTGTAATAGTCATCTCGTTGTAACAGGCACGTATGTCATGTCATTTTATCAGAGACGTATGGTATGTCGTTGTAACAGACATGTCGTTGTATCAGTCATGTCGATGTAGTAGACACGTATGTCATGTCATTGTAACAGTCATGTCAATGTAACAGTCATTTCGTTGTAATAGTCATCTCGTTGTAACAGACATGTATGTCATGTCGTTTTATCAGTGACGTATGGTATGTCGTTGTAACAGACATGTCGTTGTATCAGTCATGTCGATGTAGTAGACACGTATGGCATGTCATTGTAAGAGGCATGTCAATGTAACAGTCATGTCAATGTAACAGTCATTTCGTTGTAATAGTCATCTCGTTGTAACAGTCACGTATGGCATGTCGTTTTATCAGAGACGTATGGTATGTCGTTGTAACAGACATGTCGTTGTATCATTCATGTCGATGTAGTAGACACGTATGTCATGTCATTGTAACAGTCATGTCAATGTAACAGTCATTTCGTTGTAATAGTCATCTCGTTGTAACAGACATGTATGTCATGTCGTTTTATCAGTGACGTATGGTATGTCGTTGTAACAGACATGTCGTTGTATCAGTCATGTCGATGTAGTAGACACGTATGGCATGTCATTGTAAGAGGCATGTCAATTGTAACAGTCATGTCAATGTAACAGTCATTTCGTTGTAATAGTCATCTCGTTGTAACAGTCACGTATGGTATGTCGTTTTATCAGAGACGTATGGTATGTCGTTGTAACAGACATGTCGTTGTAGCATTCATGTCGATGTAGTAGACACGTATGTCATGTCATTGTAACAGTCATGTCAATGTAACAGTCATTTCGTTGTAATAGTCATCTCGATGTAACAGACACGTATGTCATGTCATTGTAACAGTCATGTCAATGTAACAGTAATTTCATTGTAATAGTCATCTGTTGTAACAGTCACGTATGTCATGTCGTTTTATCAGAGACGTATGGTATGTCGTTGTAACAGACATGTCGTTGTATCAGTCATGTCGATGTAGTAGACACGTATGTCATGTCGTTGTAACAGACACGTATGGTATGTCGTTGTAACAGAACATGTCATTGTATCAGGCATGTCGATGTAGTAGACACGTATGTCATGTCATTGTAACAGTCATGTCAATGTAACAGTCATGACAATGTAACAGTCATTTCGTTGTAATAGTCATCTCGTTGTAACAGTCACGTATGTTATGTCGTTTGTCAGAGACGTATGGTATGACGTTGTAACAGACATGTCGTTGTATCAGGCATGCCGATGTAGTAGACACGTATGTCATGTCATTGTAACAGTCATGTCAATGTAACAGTCCTTTCGTTGTAATAGTCATCTCGTTGTAACAGTCACGTATGTCATGTCGTTTTTATCAGACACGTATGGTATGTCGTTGTAACAGACATGTCGTTGTATCAGTCATGTCGATGTAGTAGACACGTATGTCATGTCATTGTAACAGTCATGTCAATGTAACAGTCATTTCGTTGTAATAGTCATCTCGTTGTAACAGACATGTATGTCATGTTGTTTTATCAGTGACGTATGGTATGTCGTTGTAACAGACATGTCGTTATATCAGTCAGGTCGATGTAGTAGACACGTATGTCATGTCATTGTAACAGTCATATCAATGTAACAGTCATGTCAATGTAACAGTCATTTCGTTGTAATAGACATCTCGTTGTAACAGTCACGTATGGCATGTCGTTTTATCAGAGACGTGGTATGTCGTTGTAACAGACATGTCGTTGTATCAGTCATGTCGATGTAGTAGACACGTATGGCATGTCATTGTAAGAGCATGTCAATGTAACAGTCATGTCAATGTAACAGTCATTTCGTTGTAATAGTCATCTCGTTGTAACAGTCACGTATGTCATGTCGTTTTATCAGAGACGTTATGGTATGTCGTTGTAACAGACATGTCGTTGTATCATTCATGTCGATGTAGTAGACACGTATGTCATGTCATTGTAACAGTCATGTCAATGTAACAGTCATTTCGTTGTAATAGTCATCTCGATGTAACAGACACGTATGTCATGTCATTGTAACAGTCATGTCAATGTAACAGTATTTCATCATTGTAATAGTCATCTCGTTGTAACAGTCACGTATGTCATGTCGTTTTATCAGAGACGTATGGTATGTCGTTGTAACAGACATGTCGTTGTATCAGTCATGTCGATGTAGTAGACACGTATGTCATGTCGTTGTAACAGACACGTATGGTATGTCGTTGTAACAGACATGTCATTGTATCAGGCATGTCGATGTAGTAGACACGTATGTCATGTCATTGTAACAGTCATGTCAATGTAACAGTCATGACAATGTAACAGTCATTTCGTTATAATAGTCATCTGGTTGTAACAGTCACGTATGTCATGTCGTTTTATCAGTGACGTATGGTATATCGTTGTAACAGACATGTCGTTGTATCAGTCATGTCGATGTAGTAGACACGTATGTCATGTCATTGTAACAGTCATGTCAATGTAACAGTCATGTCAATGTACAGTCATTTCGTTGTAATAGTCATCTCGTTGTAACAGTCACGTATGTTATGTCGTTTGTCAGAGACGTATGGTATGACGTTGTAACAGACATGTCGTTGTATCAGGCATGCCGATGTAGTAGACACGTATGTCATGTCATTGTAACAGTCATGTCAATGTAACAGTCTTTCGTTGTAATAGTCATCTCGTTGTAACAGACACGTATGTCATGTCGTTTTATCAGACACGTATGGTATGTCGTTGTAACAGACATGTCGTTGTATCAGTCATGTCGATGTAGTAGACACGTATGTCATGTCATTGTAACAGTCATGTCAATGTAACGGTCATGTCAATGTAACAGTCATTTCGTTGTAATAGTCATCTCGTTGTAACAGTCACGTATGTCATGTCGTTTTATCAGACACGTATGGTATGTCGTTGTAACAGACATGTCGTTGTATCAGTCATGTCGATGTAGTAGACACGTATGGCATGTCATTGTAACAGTCATGTCAATGTAACAGTCATGTCAATGTAACAGTCATTTCGTTGTAATAGTCATCTCGTTGTAACAGACACGTATGTCATGTCGTTATAACAGACACGTATGTCATGTCGTTTATCAGAGACGTATGGTATGTCGTTGTAACAGACATGTCCATGTATCAGTCATATCGATGTAGTAGACACGTATGTCATGTCATTGTAACAGTCATGTCAGTGTAACAGTCATGTCAATGTAACACGTGTCAGTTCTGTTGTTAACTGTTTTCCATGTCATGTCGTTGTAGTAGTCATAGGTGTCACACCGTCGTATGTATGTTGTCCAGTTGACATGATAGTTGTATGTAGGTTGTCTAGTGTGTCGTGATGGCTGTATGAAGATCACGACACACTAGACAATCTACATACAGCCATCACGACACACTAGACAACCTACATACAACTATCATGTCACACTGGACAACATACATACGACGGTGTGACACCTATGACTACTACAACGACATGACATGGAAAACAGTTAACAACAGAACTGACACGCGTTACATTGACATGACTGTTACACTGACATGACTGTTACAATGACATGACATACGTGTCTACTACATCGATATGACTGATACATGGACATGTCTGTTACACGACATACCATACGTCTCTGATAACGACATGACATACGTGTCTGTTACAACGACATGACATACGTGTCTGTTACAACGAGATGACTATTACAACGAAATGACTGTTACATTGGCATGACTGTTACAATGACATGACATACGTGTCTACTACATCGACATGACTGATACAACGACATGTCTGTTACAACGACATACCATACGTCTCTGATAAAACTACATGACATACGTGACTGTTACAACGAGATGACTATTACAACGAAATGACTGTTACATTGACATGACTGTTACATTGACATACTGTTACAATGACATGCCATACGTGTCTACTACATCGACATGACTGATACAACGACATGTCTGTTACAACGACATACCATACGTGTCTGATAAAACGACATGACATACGTGACTGTTACAACGAGATGACTATTACAACGAAATGACTGTTACATTGACATGACCGTTACATTGACATGACTGTTACAATGACATGACATACGTGTCTACTACATCGACATGACTGATACAACGACATGTCTGTTACAACGACATACCATACGTGTCTGATAAAACGACATGACATACGTGTCTGTTACAACGAGATGACTATTACAACGAAATGACTGTTACATTGACATGACTGTTCAATGACATGACATACGTGTCTACTACATCGGCATGCCTGATACAACGACATGTCTGTTACAACGTCATACCATACGTCTCTGACAAACGACATAACATACGTGACTGTTACAACGAGATGACTATTACAACGAAATGACTGTTACATTGACATGACTGTTACATTGACATGACTGTTACAATGACATGACATACGTGTCTACTACATCGATATGACTGATACAACGACATGTCTGTTACAACGACATACCATACGTCTCTGATAAAACGACATGACATACGTGTCTGTTACAACGAGATGACTATTACAACGAAATGACTGTTACAACGACATACCATACGTATCTGATAAAACGACATGACACCCGTGACTGTTACAACGAGATGACTATTACAACGAAATAACTGTTACATTGACATGACTGTTACAATGACATAGCATGTAAACAGTCATTGAAAGCTGTCATCTGCTAATACAAAAGTTGTCAGCTACTATTTCAAAAGTTGTCATCGACTAAAACAAAACCCACGGGATCTTTGATTGTGTACCCGTTAAAGTCATCATCGCTGTCGTCTCCGTGTTATGAACAAGCGGTCAATTTGGACATTAATAAGTCTCATGATGCTGATGTTTCCACGGGTTAAATATATTAGCAAGACCGTTGCTGTTAGTTGGCCAAGCCCTGAGTAAGTTGTATGTTTCCATTAATTTCAAAATGAATTTTATAGATACATTAAAGTTGTCATGCATAAAAATAACTATAAGACTCTACCATCTCTCTACTATACATGAAAAAAAGGCATAGCCCCCACTTGTCTGTTATAACTCTACAAAATACAAGTCACACTAGTTGTACAACTTCAATAACGACTTTAACTACTACTACTATTACTACAACCACTACAAAAAAAAAAAAAAGCACAACAGTAATAGAATATCAAAAGTACATTAATTTACTGTCTCTCTGTTAGACGGCTAGACCAGCTTAAGTTACCCAAGTGAGAAATTTCACAGAGAAATAGGGTCTTTGATCATAACAGGTCCCCCACTACGAGAGCTCACCCCGCCCATGGCGCCGAGAGGTTGAGAGGTCAACGAGCGGTCACCAGGCATCCCGACACGAAATGTCATGGTTAACTCCCCCTGCGCCGCCCGGTTTATGCACGACGCGTGCCGCCCTATATATCTTTGTTAATTTAGCGCCTAAATGCGGGTCAATCTTTCTCTACTACTAGCTAGCTGTCAGGTACCAACAAAAGCCTCACGCTTCACCTGTCTCATTCAGCCTCTAATTCTGTGATCGCCTGTAGCATAGTGGTAAGTGTCTGGCCTGGCACGCCGTAGACCCGTGTTCGAAATCAGATGGAGACTGTTTTTTTTAAAATAATTCGGAATTTTAAAATACGGAGCACCTGGACTAGCGGTCAACATCCGGCCACGAAATGTCACGGTCAACTCCCCTGCGCCTACGGTACATTAGGCGCGCCGCGCGCCTACTATATATCTTTGTTAATTTACGCCTAAATACGGGTCAAATGGACCCTTGTATACTACTCACACTGCAGTTTTCATATCTTCAAAATGAATTTCTTTATCCAAAGCAAAAGCTGCCAATGATGAATATGGATTATTGGCAGTCACATCAAACCTTTTGTCAAGATACTGAAGCATATCATTGTAAAATTTGTTAAAATCACTTGATATTTTTTTTTGCAGTGTTACAGACAAATCATTAATAAGTTCATTTGCATTGCTGCCATAAAACTGTCTTTATTCTCTGTTTAAGCTTTTCGTTCAAAATGTACATTTGTCTGAATGTCCCCAAGACACTCAATTCACAACTTTCTAGTGTTTTGTTAACAGCATCCAACAAGTTTCCAACATTGTTTACAAAGTGAAAATAAATCTCTGGCAAAATGGCTTGCTCAGGGTAATCAATAAGAAAAACAGATTTCAATCATTTTGGCAGTCATCAATACTCTGGAAGTAACTTTTGATTGCACCCCAATTTAGGAGAAGCCTATTTACAGCTGGAGTCAAAGACAGCCACCTCGTTGGAACATGTCTCAATATTTCAGACCATTCTAATTCCACAAAATTAAAAAAATGATTTCAGTTCCTTTCTTCTTTTTGCTGAAACTGAGAAATGATTGTAAATTTTGAGGACTATGCTCTCTACATCAATATCCAATTTGTCTGTAGCATACTTGATTGCAATATGCAGTATGTGATTTGTACAATTGGCCTTCAATATATTTTCATTCTTTTTCAAAAGTAATTGAAATACAGAATGTCTAATTCCAAAATTGACACTTGCATTGTCTGCACTATATGATGAAATGTGATTTATATCAAGATTATGTCTTTCTAAACTCTGCAGCACTAGCTAACTAACTCCACAAGCAGTTTCATCAGCATTTTCAATAAAATCCAGAAGTTTATTCTGCACTCCTTTCACTGAGTCAAAGTAGCGAAGGCAAACTGGAAACATCTTCCTGTTTCCCTTATTCGAGGCATGTTGCCAATGAAAAAAATCTCACACCTTGTTCCGAACACTTTAAAATATCTAAAAAATCATTGACACTTCTGGGTGCTAAAACATTCTTGACAAGCATTTCAGCTATAGTGAGTCCACATGATACTTTTGAAGCAGTCACAGAATCTTTAAAAATGTGTGTCACAAGCTTATTTCCACAGTCCAAGCTAGAATAACTTTGATTATGTTTGACTGCATGATAAACCAAAGCCAGTTCACTCGCGACAACATTATCGTGTTCTGATGTATTGTTTACATTTACAAAATAAATGTGAAAGTTTGTTTACACTAACATCATCAGATTTTTCTTTTAGTTTATGCGTTTTAGATTCTGAATGTTGTTTTAAGTCACTTTGTCCACCATGAGAAATACTAAAATCTTGTCTGCATAACACACAGAAAGCTCGATGTTCGTCAGGTCCTGGTTTAACCCATGAAAACGATTCTTCTCACACTTTACGGTAACTTTGATTGTGTTGTAGTTGTAATTTTAATTTATTCTTTGGAGGAGACTTCTTTAAATCCATATCACTCATTATAAAATAATGTTAACAAACTTTAAAATAAACTTACTAATAATATGTAGATGCGAGGATTGAATTGGATGGAGCGGTGAAACTGTGTTTACACATCGACGATCGGAAATAAATTGATTCTTGTCGTGGGCTAGGACGGAAATTAAATCGCTTCAATATTTTAGGCGCGGAACTACAATTTGCGCACTTAAAAGTATGATCCAGAAACAATTATACAAAACAAACCGCCGAATGGTTTAATTAATATTATTTACTACGAATTATATATTATTTAATCGATATTTAAAAAAATATTAACGTGAGCGTTAAAATACGGTGTTTTAGCGACTCCGGGCAAAGATAAAACGGAGTCATCGAATTACGTGAAAAAAACGGAGAAATCCGTAAAAAACGGAGTATCTGGCAACCCTAGGTGGGTGTGGACCACGTTGTCCTTCTCAGGTCTGTGCATTGAGGGCAATCGTGTAGAACATGATTTGTTGTCATGCTATCCAGGGTACAGTGGCATTGGCTGGTAATTACTATTTTGAGTTTGGTGAACATGTGGTTTTTCCTTCTGAGAGAATAATTCATTACTTAACAAAATAATAAAACGAAATAGCATACCTTCTTTGGACATTACAAGAAAATGGGAAGAAACTCACTTCGTTACCCATCATAACGATACATTAAATTGATAACTGTCGACCTACATGTTCCTGATACTGTTGACAGACGCGCCTTTCCTTCACCAATAATCAAATGATTGTAATACTTTTTGGGGGCGTGGCTTTACATTTTCTGACTTGTGCCTCTGTGGTACACATACCCCCCAAGTTGGGGAACCACTGCGTCATTGAATCCTCTTTACCCTATTACTTGACGCAACTCAAGTGAGGCTAGCATCGTTTCATATTTACAATTTACTTGCTCAGCTTCGTCCGCCTGAAAGCAATTCCCTGTCTATTTTCATTCGCATTTCCTCATTTCATTCCCCTGTGTTTAAACCACCGACTTCAAGGCGCTGTTTTCACGTTACCTCCATTTTGTTCTTCTAGAAATATTTTCTTTCCCAGTATGAGCATATTGGCGTTTTAGGCAACCTTAACTGTATTCATTCTCCACAAAACTGATGATAACGTGTTTACTTTTTGAAGCGTGCTGCTCGCTGGTTCAGCACATTCAGCATCAGTCGTCAGCATTAACAACTTTGATCTGAATAATTGAGCAGCTCAAAATCAAATATGTAAAATGTAGTTGTAGATTTGAAATATCTAGAAAGATATCAACATACTTTATGTCGCGGGAACGATGGTCAACATACTTCATACTGCGAGACTAGGGTCATACCTCACACTGCGATACAATGGTCAACGTACTCCACACTGCGATGCTATGGTCAACATACTTCACACTGCCATACAATGGTCAACGTACTCCACACTGCGATGCTATGGTCAACATACTTCACACTGCCATACTATGGTCAACATACTTCACACTGCCATACTATGGTCAACGTACTCCACACTGCGATACTATGGTCAACATACTTCACACTGCGATACTATGGTCAACATACTTCACAAGCGATACTATGGTCAACATACTTCACACTGCGATACTATGGTCAACATACTTTACACTGCGATACTATGGTCAACATACTTCACACTGCGGTACTATGGTCAACATACTTTACACTGCGATACTATGGTCAACATACTTCACACTGCGATACTATGGTCAATATACTTCACACCGCGATACTATGGTCAACATACTTCACACTGCGATACTATGGTCAACATACTTCACACTGCGATACTATGGTCACAATACTTCACACTGCGATACTATGGTCAACATACTTCACACTGCGATACTATGGTCAACATACTTCACACTGCGATACTATGGTCACAATACTTCACACTGCGATACTATGGTCAACATACTTCACACTGCGATACTATGGTCAACATACTTCACACTGCGATACTATGGTCAACATATTTCACAATGCGATACTATGGTCAACATACTTCACACTGCGATACTATGGCCACATACTTCACACTGCGATACTATGGTCAACATACTTTACAATGCGATACTATGGTCAACATACTTCACACTGCGATACTATATTCAACATACTTCACACTGCGATACTATGGTCACAATACTTCACACTGCGATACTATGGTCAACATACTTCACACTGCGATACTATGGTCAACATACTTCACACTGTGATACTATGGTCACATACTTCACACTGCGATACTATGGTCAACATACTTCACACTGCGATACTATGGTCAACATACTTCACACTGCGATACTATGGACAACATACTTCACACTGCGATACTATGGTCAACATACTTCACACTGCGATACTATGGTCAACATACTTCACACTGCGATACTATGGTCAACATACTTCACACTGCGATACTATGGTCAACATACTTCACACTGCGATACTATGGTCAACATACTTCACAATGCGATACTATGGTCAACATACTTCACACTGCGATACTATGGTCAACATACTTCACACTGTGATACTATGGTCACAATACTTCACAATGCGATACTATGGTCAATATACTTCACACTGCGATACTATGGTCAACATACTTCACACTGCGATACTATGGTCAACATACTTCACACTGCGATACTATGGTCAACATACTTCACACTGCGATACTATGGTCAACATACTTCACACTGCAATACTATGGTCACAATACTTCACATTGCGATACTATGGTCAACATACTTCACACTGCGATACTATGGTCAACATACTTCACACTGCGATACTATGGTCACAATACTTCACACTGCGATACTATAGTCAACATATTTCACACTGCGATACTATGGTCAACATACTTCACACTGCGATACTATGGTGAACATACTTCCCACTGCCATACTATGGTCAACATACTTCACACTGCGATACTATGGTCAACATACTTCACACTGCGATACTATGGTCAACATACTTCACACTGCGATACTATGGTCAACATACTTCACACTGCGATACCATGGTCACAATAATTCACACTGCGATACTATGGTCAACATACTTCACACTGCGATACTATGGTCAACATACTTCACACTGCGATACTATGGTCAACATACTTCACGCTGCGATACTATGGTCAACACACTTCACACTGCGATACTATGGTCAACATACTTCACACTGTGATACTATGGTCACAATACTTCACAATGCGATACTATGGTCAAAATACTTCACACTGCGATACTATGGTCAACATACTTCACACTGCGATACTAAGGTCAACATACTTCACACTGCGATTCTATGGTCAACATACTTCACACTGCGATACTATGGTCAACATACTTCACACTGCGATACTATGGTCAACATACTTCACACTGCGACACTTTCTAACATCATCATGTGCCATACCGATTGGCGTAGGCGATCATGTCCTTCAACAATCCTCTATCTACAGTGCATCGTATCAGTTCCGTTGTTTACTGTTTTCCATGCCATGACACCAAACTATCGAGCATTTTCTCTCTTTGTCGACCGCGATCTCTCTTTCCTTTTATTTTGCCAGTTATGACTAAGTATACCAACTTTCCTCTTTTCATGATGTGCCCGAAAAATATTAATTGTTTCTTTCTGATGTTTTTAGGAGTTCCCTTTTTGTGTTGGCCTCTTTGATAATTTCCTGGTTGGTTTTTTTTTTAGCAGTCCAGGGACCTTCAACATTCTTTTGAGAAATCTCATCTCTGGGGTCTCTATTCGTCTCTTCATTTTTTTGTCTACTGTCCATGATTCGCTTCCATAGGTCACAATTGACACTAGATAGCACCGATGAACTCTCTTTACACAATCTATATCAGAACGAAATAAATATAGTATCCTAAGCATGTTAATTCTACTAGTCGTAAATGTGTACCACATTTTTTTGCTATAGTAGTGCGGCCTGGGGTGACATCGACCGCGTCACTCACAAAATGGCTGTTGGTATCTAGAAACTAGATATGATTTAACACATGTATCCCATACACCATTAGACGTAGAGTGAGCCCTTTGCTTTTTGTTTTTCTTGATAAACCCTTTACTACCAGTAAGTAAAAGTAAAGTAATCATTCCCGTCACGCGGTAAGGTGACCATATTTTTGAAACCCTAATCCGGGACGGATTAATTTGACTTAAATTTTCCATCAATAAAATGAAATTTGTTCCGTCTTTTTGCAAATGAATATTACATTTATTTAAAACTAATTAAAACACATAGCAATATAAGCTTACAAAACGTTATCAGGAGATGAAAAAGAACATTAGTGATACTCACTTAAATGGAAGGTGAAGTAGAGTTGCTGCACTTTTCTGGTGAGTGGATTTTTAAAAAAAGATCTTTCTTTGTTTAGGAGCCACTTAAAAAAATTCAACACATGTTTGCTTATTGTTCACTTTGTGATCAATACGGCCTTTAAAGTGTCCACACTTAGATGTGATTTATAATTCGTCCACAAGTTGTTCATCACTGAAAATAATCTTTCCGTTGCAACATTTGTTCCGGTATACACAAAAAGAACTCTGCCAGCTTCAGAATATGTGAGATCGGCCCATGCCTGTTTTTTTTTAAGGGGAAGCCATTTCAATCCAACGCTGCCCTGGTAATATTTTATTAATACTTCACTCATTAATTTTCTGAGAAGTAACAAACTGCTTCATGTAAACATATTCGTCATGCATTTCACTTTCTGGAAAGACGACTGAAAGTACTGTTTGACTCACTAATGATGAAGATTTCTGAATATCTTCCCAAGTTGGTTTTCTGTTCAACATTACCCATTTGTAGGCCTAAAGGTTTTGAAAATTATTTGCAGCCCATTTCTTCAAAAAGCTTAAGCTGTTTCATTGAATGAAGAAACACTGGCTTTAAACTTGTTCACATCTTCATGTGGAATTCCTTCCATTTCCAGCTTGTCAAGAATTAGCTTAACTCTTGATGGCAAGAAACCATCTTCCAGTTTGGACTCCAAGATAGTTCTCAACCCATTGATGTTGTCAAGTACTTCAAAAATAGTGACCACCTATTCCTCTACTTTCTGCTGTGCTTCGCGGAAAGAGGATGCCTATCTGTGAACCCAAAAAAAATAAAAAACTTGCTTCAGACAAGGGATTTTCAAAGAATTTCTGAATAAAACTGGGCATCTGTCCTGAGACTGAAAATAGGATTTTAAAGGCAGGAACATGCGAAGAACCCTTTCAATGGCAGGCAGCAGTGTAGCCACCTAGTCTGTGCATAACCTCAAATCATCTGGAAGTCTGTGTCCACAAATTAGCACAACTCTTTGAGACTTTCAACTCTAAATGTGTATGATTTGAAGTGCGGATACAGTTTAGCAATAATCATGTCAACATCAATAGATAATTCATCTGCAGCTGCTCAGTGTTTTAGAAAATATGGCATACACAACTAACACCTATCAAACCACGTCCAAGGTTTTCTTTCAGCTTTATGAAAACATTGTTCTTTCCTTTCCTGTCAGCGACCCCAAAATGAGAATTTGTGTTGTCTGTACATAATGCAACTACTTTTCTTTCTAAACCTTTTTCCGTTAGACAGTCATTAATAAAACTAATAACAATATCAGATGTTTCTCCTGGCAGTAACCTCAATTCTAATATTTTAACTTTCAGCCCCTTATTGTGATCAAAATATCTGACAAGCAAAGGAAAAATCTTGATTTCCTTGTGGTTGGAGGCATCTGTCAATATGGAAATAAAGGTTGAGTTTTCTAGGTCACATCCCAACTCGTTTTGAACATGGGGTGTGAGCACAAATCGAATTTGGCTTCTGTTTTCGTATGTGCACAAGCAAATTTTGGTTCTAAAGTAACCTGAAGTAATTTTGATGCGCAGTCCATAGATCTAAAATGTATGAGTGTGTATCACTGTATGATAGGCAAATTCACCTTCTGTAGCAACTAATTGTTCTTCTTTGCTACCAATCTGTTCAGCTCGAAAAAAATGTTAACGACGAGCTTGATGCAGCTGTAGCGACGGCTCTCTTAAGTTTCGCACTATTTATGTGACTCCTAATATCACCACGCCCACAATCGTTAATGGGAAACCCAGAGGCACATATACTGCATCGTCCAGTGAAGTTTGATGTAGACTTTTTTTTAGAAAGTGGTATTCCTTTTATAAATCTTGATTGAAACTGCATTTACGTTTTGATGCATTTTGTTGCAATAATTGTAAACTTTACAAACTATCTATCTATCCATCCATCCATCCATCCATCCATCATCCATCCATCCATCCATCCATCCATCCATCCATCCATCCATCCATCCATCCATCCATCCATCCATCCATCCATCCATCCATCCATCCATCCACCCACCCACCCACCCACCCACCCACTCACCGAGCGACCCACCCACCCACCGAGCGACCCACCCACCCACCCACCTACCTACCTACCTACCTACCTACCTACCTACCTACCTACCTACCTACCTACCTACCTACCTACCTACCTACCTACCTACCTATTTATCTACTATCTATCTATCTATCTATCTATCTATCTATCTATCTATCTATCTATCTATCTATCTATCTATCTATCTATCTATCTATCTATCTATCTATCTATCTATCTATCTATCTATCTATCTATCTATCTATCTATCTATCCTATCTATCTATCTATCTATCTATCTATCTATCTATCTATCTATCTATCTATCTATCTATCTATCTATCTATCTATCTATCTATCTATCTATCTATCTATCTATCTATCTATCTATCTATCTATCTATCTATCTATCTATCTATCTATCTATCTATCTATCTATCTATCTATCTATCTATCTATCTATCTATCTATCTATCTATCTATCTATCTATCTATCTATCTATCTATCTATCTATCTATCTATCTATCTATCTATCTATCTATCTATCTATCTATCTATCTATCTATCTATCTATCTATCTATCTATCTATCTATCTATCTATCTATCTATCTATCTATCTATCTATCTATCTATCTATCTATCTATCTATCTATCTATCTATCTATCTATCTATCTATCTATCTATCTATCTATCTATCTATCTATCTATCTATCTATCTATCTATCTATCTATCTATCTATCTATCTATCTATCTATCTATCTATTGACCTTTCGAGCCGTAACCGGCCCTTAGGGCGTAGACCAAGATACACCTTCTCCTATATGAATTTTTTGTTCTAGCAGTTTTCTTTTAAGTATATTTTATCAAATCTCGCCATCTGTCTCTGTTCTGTGCAAGCAGTTCTATCTCATTGAGGGAGCAGATACAAACTAACTATAGTTTAAATAATAATTTTCTATAACTACACCATATGCATAGCATAAGTTCTTAAACATTAAAATGTCAAGCAACTGAATAATATCACAATGTAAAGAAAATCTAATGAATACAATAACTTTTATTACTAAACAACATAATAAAAAGAATTAGTTCGTCGTTAAACGAAAGTAACATAATGAATATACAAGAATATGAAATGTCGTGGCCGCAAAGATGCTACTTGTTGAGTTTCAGCTTCAGTATACACGATTTAAAACTTGGAGCGCATTTTACTGTTATTGTTTCGCTAAATGAACAGCCAGTTCAACTTTTAAACAATTTCTACACTACAACGGAATAATGTATATTTTTTAAGTCGAATGACGTTTGCCAAATTGGGTTTGTGTCCCTACTGTATTTTAACAAATTCTGGACAAAAGCTAAAAAATCTGACAAAATCGGGACAAATTCGTGACAGTAAGAAATCCGGGACAAAGGTTGAAAAAACAGTAACAAATCGGGACTGTCCCGAAAAAATCTGGACTACTCGTCACCTTACATATAGGGAATATGGTGTTAGCGACCATAATTTTTATAGACCCTCGGCACGCGATTTTTGGGGTAATGTAGTCGGCATTACGCCCTTGCTGAACTTATATCCTCAGAAAGAGGCTGGGCGAACCCGGAGCCGTCGATCAGGATCGAACCCAGCATCTTGTCCTTTATAGTCCAGTCCAATAATCACAGCTATCCCGGCTCCCTTTACTACCAGTGGTGACCAAATATGGTTACTGACAAGTGAGAAATTGAAGTTTATCACAACATATATAGAACACAACAAGAAAAATTCTACTCGGGAGAATAATTGGACAGAATTAGAAGTGACATCATATGTGAAGAATCAAACAAGTTTCATAAATTCAGATGTAACAAACAGAATGTTTTGTTGGACTTGTGATTCTAAAGTTAAATCCTATATTAAGTAGCGTTGTAGTATCAATGAAGTTGGCATTGTAGTATCACTGAAGTTGGCATTGTAGTATCAATGAAGTTGGCGTTGTAGTATTACTGATGTTGGAATTGTAGTATCACTGAAGTTGGCGCTGTAGTATCACTGAAGTTGACATTGTAGTATTACTGAAGTTGGCATTGTAGTATTACTGATGTTGGAATTGTAGTATCACTGAAGTTGGCGTTGTAGTATCACTGAAGTTGACATTGTAGTATTACTGAAGTTGGCATTGTAGTATTACTGATGTTGGAATTGTAGTATCACTGAAGTTGGCGTTGTAGTATCACTGAAGTTGACATTGTAGTATTACTGAAGTTGGCATTGTAGTATTACTGAAGTTGACATTGTAGTATTACTGAAGTTGGCATTGTAGTATTACTGAAGTTGGCATTGTAGTATTACTGAAGTTGGCATTGTAGTATTACTGAAGTTGGAATTGTAGTATCAATGAAGTTGGCGTTGTAGTATTACTGATGTTGGAATTGTAGTATCACTGAAGTTGGCGTTGTAGTATCACTGAAGTTGACATTGTAGTATTACTGAAGTTGGCGTTGTAGTATCACTGAAGTTGACATTGTAGTATTACTGAAGTTGGCATTGTAGTATTACTGAAGTTGGCATTGTAGTATTACTGAAGTTGGCATTGTAGTATCACTGAAGTTGGCATTGTAGTATTACTGAAGTTGGCATTGTAGTATTACTGAAGTTGGCATTGTAGTATCACTGAAGTTGGCATTGTAGTATTACTGAAGTTGGCATTGTAGTATTACTGAAGTTGGCATTGTAGTATTACTGAAGTTGGCATTGTAGTATTACTGATGTTGGAATTGTAGTATCACTGAAGTTGACATTGTAGTATTACTGATGTTGGAATTGTAGTATCACTGAAGTTGACATTGTAGTATCCCTGAAGTTGGCATTACAGTATCACTGAAGTTGGCATTGTAGTATTACTGAAGTTGGCATTGTAGTTTTAATGATGTTGGAATTGTAGTATTACTGATGTTGGAATTGTAGTATTACTGATGTTGGAATTGTAGTATCACTGATGTTGGAATTGTAGTATCACTGATGTTGGAATTGTAGTATCACTGATGTTGGAATTGTAGTATCACTGATGTTGGAATTGTAGTATTACTGATGTTGGAATTGTAGTATTACTGATGTTGGAATTGTAGTATTACTGATGTTGGAATTGTAGTATTACTGATGTTGGAATTGTAGTATTACTGATGTTGGAATTGTAGTATTACTGATGTTGGAATTGTAGTATTACTGATGTTGGAATTGTAGTATCACTGATGTTGGAATTGTAGTATTACTGATGTTGGAATTGTAGTATTACTGATGTTGGAATTGTAGTATTACTGATGTTGGAATTGTAGTATCACTGATGTTGGAATTGTAGTATCACTGATGTTGGCATTGTAGTATTACTGATGTTGGAATTGTAGTATTACTGAAGTTGGCATTGCAATATCACTGAAGTTGGCATTACAGTTTCACTGAAGTTAGCATTGTAGTAACACTGAAGTTGGCATTGTAGTGTCACTGAATCTGTCATTGTAGTATTACTGAAGTTGGCATTGTAGTATTACTGAAGTTGGCATTGTAGTATTACTGAAGTTGGCATTGTAGTATTACTGAAATTGGCATTGTAGTATTACCGAAGTTGATATTCTAGTATTACTGAAACTTTACAACCACACTAAATAGCAATGGTTGAATCTGCCAGAGTGAGAGAGAGAGAGAGAGAGAGAGAGAGAGAGAGAGAGAGAGAGAGAGTACGAGAAAAGAGCTAAAGGGAGAGAGAGAGAAAGTAGGAGAAAGTGAATGTGAGAAAACAACTAGAGGAAGAGAGAAAGAGAAATATAGAGAGAACGCATTTGAGAAGAGGGAAAGTGAGAATGTGAGAGAGGAAAATACTATAAGAAGAAGGAATGAGTAAAAGTGAGAGTGAGAGAGGAAAACTATACAAGAGAGAGAGAGAGAGAGAGAGAGAGAGAGAGAGATAGAAAGAAAGAGAGGTGACAATAAAAATAACATATATTATGATTATTTCGTTGACTTACAAAATGGTAAGTTTAAATGAAGAAAAATATAAGTAATACCGAGTCTTGCTTCTCTCTCTAATAACCCATGCTCCGACTATTGGAAAGCTAACACGATACCTAATTATCTACGTTCGACTATTGAAAAACATGACAGTAAATCCATACAAGTACTCTACCCTTGATTTCAAGGGAGTTTTTTTACTAGGAAATCTCATGTATCTAAAAAAAATGGTAAACAAATCAAAACTTATTTAATTTAATGTAAGGTCACTATAGTTTCGCCAATTGTCTAGAGTAGATTTATCAAATCTCATGTTTAATCTAAAATGTTAAGTCTAAAATGGAAATGTCAAAACTAGTCTAGTTCTATAATAGTCTAATCTAGTGGTGTAATTGTAACATGTGTTATTATGGTAACTCTACTCTAGTTTAAACTATCGAATCTAGGCAGAATATGCAAGAAGAGCATGGAGTAAATCTATATTTTTCTTCTTCTTCTTTCTTCTCCATCATCATCATCATCATCCATCATCATCCATCTTCTTCTTCTTCTTCTTTCTTCTCCATCATCATCATCATCATCATCATCATCCATCATCATCTATCTTCTTCTCCTTCTTCTTCTTCTTCTACTACGACTACTTCCTCCTAATCCTCCTCCTTCTTCACCTCCACCTTATCCTGCTTTATCTTCTTCTTATTCTCCTCCTCCTTCATCATCTTCTTCTCCTCCTCCTTCTTCTTTATCTTCTTCTCCTCCTCCTCATTCTTCTTCTTCCTCTTCTCCTTCCCCATATCCTCCACCTTCTTATTCTTCTTCCTCATTCCTCTTCATTCTTCCTTCCGCTTTTTCTTCTTATTCTCTTCTTCTTCCTTCTTCTTCTTCTCTTTTTCTTCCTCATTTATTTTTCAGCGTCGAGGGATATATAATTTGCGGTATTTTATTCTATACTTTTGGCCTCTGATGCTTTTATGTTTCCTAATGTTTCTAATATTTCATAAATCCTTCTATTTGGTGCTGGACCTTTAAGTATGGTGTTTTCGCAACGTTTATTAAAGGTTTATTTTTATGTGTTTTTGTCTTTCTGCTTTTCACGTGACCAGATCATTTTATTTGTTCTTTCTTTATATATTCTACGGCAGGAATTATTCCTAGCATTTGTTCTCACTTCTTCATCCCTAATCTTATCCCTGAGGTTGTTTTCTGTCATTCCTCTAACACATTTCATCTCGGTAGTGGTTATTTTTCTTATCGTTTTTGAGTCTATGGTACAGATCTGGTATTGGTCTCATAACGTTGGGATGCAGACTGCGTTTATGAGTGTCCGTTTTGCTTGTAGTGTTATTTCCTTGCTGCACAGCAGTAGTGGTAGTTGTCCAATGATTTCATAATTTAGCGAATAGTGTAATGTTAATTCTATTCTATTCATGAAATCAGTTTCTTTTCAGTCGCGAAATCCACATATCTGCTCCTACGCCAGTCCCAGTATTTATAGAAACGTGTTCAGACTGATAGTTCCTGTAAGGTGTTGATTGTAAATACCCCAGTTATTCCCACTAAGTACAGTAGGTAGACCAGACCCCTTTTCTACATTTACACCCATTAGTCTCTCAATATAATATAATAGTCTGACCCATCCCCTCCTCTAGTCAAGTAGTTTAATATAAAGTCTAGTCTAGTATTATAACAGCAGATCTAGTCAATCAGGTAGATTAATATAAAGTCTAGTCTAGTATTATAACAGCAGATCTAGTCAATCAGGTAGATTAATATAAAGTCTAGTCTAGTATTATAACAGCAGATCTAGTCAATCAGGTAGATTAATATAAAGTCTAGTCTAGTATTATAACAGCAGATCTAGTCAATCAGGTAGATTAATATAACATCTAGTCTAGTATTATAACAGCAGATCTAGTCAATCAGGTAGATTAATATAAAGTCGTCTAGTATTATATCAGCAGATCTAGTCAATCAGGTAGATTAATATAACATCTAATCTAGTATTATAACAACAGATCTAGTCAGGTTGCGTAATGCCAAATCAAGTATAATATTATAACAGCGAATTTAGTCACGTAGCATAATGTCAAGTCTAATAATATAACAGCAGATCTAGTCAATCAGGTAGCATAATGTCAATTCTAGTCTAATATTATAAAGGCAGATCTAGTCATTCAGGTAGCATAATGTCAAGTCTAGTCTAATATTATAACAACGAATTAGTCAGGTAGCATAATGTCAAGTCTAGTCTAATATTATAAAAGCGAATTTAGTCAGGTAGCATAATGTCAAGTCTAATATTATAACAGCAGATCTAGCCAATCAGGTAGCATAATGTCAAGTCTAATATTTTAACTGCAAATTTAGTCAGGTAGCATATTGTCAAGTCTAATATTATAACAGCAAATTTAGTCAGGTAGCATAATGTCAAATCTAATATTATAACAGCAAATTTAGTCAGGTAGCATAATGTCAAGTCTAATATTATAACAGCAGATCTAGTCAATCAGGTAGCATAATGTAAAGTCTAATATTATAACAGCAAATTTAGTCAGGTAGCATAATGTCAAGTCTAATATTATAACAGCAAATTTAGTCAGGTAGCATAATGTCAAGTCTATATTATAACAGCAATTTAGTCAGGTAGCATAATGTCAAGTCTAATATTATAACAGCAAATTTAGTCAGGTAGCATAATGTCAAGTCTAATATTATAACAGCAAATTTAGTCAGGTAGCATAATGTCAAGTCTAATATTATAACAGCAAATTTAGTCAGGTAGCATAATGTCAAATCTAATATTATAACAGCAAATTTAGTAAGGTAGCATAATGTCAAGTCTAATATTATAACAGCAGATCTAGTCAATCAGGTAGCATAATGTAAAGTCTAATATTATAACAGCAAATTTAGTCAGGTAGCATAATGTCAAGTCTAATATTATAACAGCAAATTTAGTCAGGTAGCATAATGTCAAGTCTAATATTATAACAGCAGATCTAGTCAATCAGGTAGCATAATGTAAAGTCTAATATTATAACAGCAATTTAGTCAGGTAGCATAATGTCAAGTCTAATATTATAACAGCAGATCTAGTCAATCAGGTAGCATAATGTAAAGTCTAATATTATAACAGCAAATTTAGTCAGGTAGCATAATGTCAAGTCTAATATTATAACAGCAAATTTAGTCAGGTAGCATAATGTCAAGTCTAATATTATAACAGCAAATTTAGTCAGGTAGCATAATGTCAAATCTAATATTATAACAGCAAATTTAGTAAGGTAGCATAATGTCAAGTCTAATATTATAACAGCAGATCTAGTCAATCAGGTAGCATAATGTAAAGTCTAATATTATAACAGCAAATTTAGTCAGGTAGCATAATGTCAAGTCTAATATTATAACAGCAAATTTAGTCAGGTAGCATAATGTCAAGTCTAATATTATAACAGCAGATCTAGTCAATCAGGTAGCATAATGTAAAGTCTAATATTATAACAGCAAATTTAGTCAGGTAGCATAATGTCAAGTCTAATATTATAACAGCAGATCTAGTCAATCAGGTAGCATAATGTCAAGTCTAATATTATAACAGCAAATTTAGTCAGGTAGCATAATGTCAAGTCTAATATTATAACAGCAAATTTAGTCAGCGATTTCAGTAATGGATGTTTCGTATACAAGTCTACACTCACTCTTTTATCCTTCCTTATACGTGTGTTCGTACTAATCAATTTTAAGGCTCGTCATACGACGTGGGGTTTCGCTCGTCATACGAGTTTATATCATATTTGGTTGGCTGACTCCAACGAAAAATGCTGATTACTCTCAGCCCAGCTGCTTTGAACACCTCGACTTTTACTTAACGTGTGTTATAATTAAAAACAAAGTAAGATTATAGACATCAACACTAATCACTCTAGCTCTTTCTTCATCCTCATCAGATTGTGTGTCTTGTAGAAGACAGCACTCATCATAGCTCATCTGAAAACAATTCTGTCTCTGGTCAATTCTCCCATTTCTCCTGCTGTCATGTTTAATATCTCTTTGATGCCTTGAAGCCACTTACTTCTTAGTCTGTACCTGTCTTGTCTTCCTGGAGCATGCCCTCCATTATTCTTCTTTCTAGCCCGCCGTGCCTTTTGACGTGATCGTTATATTTTAATTTCCTCCGTAAGATGTTCCTTAAAAGCTAGTTCTTTCCAATGTTTAGGTCCTTTAGAATGTCATCAGTCCATTTATTTTATTGTTTATTGCATCCAATAGATGTTTCTGTAGCATTTTGTTTTGAATGAAAATATTTTATTAATTGTTGTTTGCGAGATTATACCCTATTCACAACTACATGTGTTGTGGGAGAAAATTGAAAAAAAAGAAGAAAAAAATGGTATGTTAGAAGCTTTACGTGATTAGTAGACGAAACAGATTTGAACGACGTTTCGGCCCAATAGGCCTTCACCAGGAACAAACAAAAAACACAAACACATGGATATGTAAGTAAATAAAACTAATCCTACATATCTAACTAGTAACGAAACATCCAAAACAAATTAATCGAAATATGTTAAAGAAAATACAATTGACTTCCCTGTGTCCTGTGTCTTGGACCGTGGTCAGAATGAAAAGGAAATGGTCACACGAGTGTGGCTGTAATTATACCCCCCTCAGGTCAGGTGAAGAGTTCTAAAAATACACGAGTGAGGGGAACGCTATCTAGGTTACCTCGAGTGCAAAGACACTGATAATGTCTGAAAGTATCTAAGGGCCCATAAAACCATGTATACACACACCCAGATGCGTGTATACATATGTACACGTACAGACAGACATATATATATATATGTATACCAATGCCTATACATATGAAAACATACATGCATGTACACATCTATACGGGGATAATCATATATGTGCAGAAATGCGCACAATGCACACAGAACCAAAGGAGTTCACACCGGGGTCAGTGTGCAAACACAAAGGAGAAAGAACAGAACAGTAGAATAACAGGTACACAAAAGACGGAAAGAGTGAGAAGTCTGAGAGTGGGATGCAATTAAAACATATGAGGGGTAAGTAACACAGAAAAAAAGGTATATAAGAGAACACCGAAGTGTCTCAAAGGGGACTAGTGGAGGAGAACTATAAATAGCATGACATAGTAGATGGACCAAAGAGCCCAAACATGGGCAGTAGAGAAGGCTATGCAAAAGGGAAGGGGTAACCGAAAGGAAACTATGTGTATGAGTGTGATGCATTCATGCCTCGTGGGGTCAGCGAACCATACTGGACTATGAGGCGATTTTCCAAAGCAAACGGCTGCGGTCGCCGGAGTGACAAAGGACTATACCAGTGACACGGATGTCGTCTTTGCCCTTGTGATCTGGGGAGTTGAAATGGCTGCACCCACATGTGTTGTTGTTGGTAAGTACATGTCCTTAGTATTTTAAATTTTATTTTTGCTGTTTTGTTGCTATTGCTTCATATGTTCATGACATTTAGTTTTTGTGTTGCGGTTTCTTAAAAACGAATATTGAAATCATCATCATTATGTGCCATACCGGTTGGCGTAGGCGATCATGTCCTTTCACAGTCTTCTATCTATTATATGTTATTGCCTCTTTTATTTCACATATCTATTTCCATCCAATTGCTACGTGTTTTATTTAAATCTAAAAATCAATACTTATTTATCCACAATGTGATCCTTTGTAAGCCATGCCACCGTGTATGACATGTAATGAATAATCATGTTCCTTTTTACAGAAAACGGTTTAGTAGTGATTGAGTTTCATCCCGATCGACAACTACTAGGCTCACCGCACCCATAGCTGCTAGATTTTTCTGAAGGAAAAAAACGTCACTTGCGTAAAGTAAAGCTGATCACATTGCTAAACAATGTAAAAGTAAAGTAAAGGTTCCTCCACGCCTTGCTAGACGTATAGGAAATAGTGGCAATTTTTGTCTATGACCACGGGGCACTTTTGGGTGATGTGGTCGTTATCATGCCAGGCCGCCTTTATTTGCCAGAAACATCTTCTCTGGTACCCATTTTTAGAGGCCGGGTTAACCCCGGAGCCTTGTCAGTCCGAAATAAAATCGGCCACAGCTGGGGATCGAACCCAGACCCATCTGGTCAGAAAGCGAACACACTAACCACTCAGCCACAAGGAAGTGAGCACACTAATCACTCAGCCACCAGGAAGTGAGCACACTAACCACTCAGCCACCAGGAAGTGAGCACACTAACCACTCAGCCACCAGGAAGTTAGCACACTAACCACTCAGCCACCAGGAAGTGAGCACACTAACCAGGAAGTGAGCACACTAACCACTCAGCCACTAGGAAGTGAGCACACTAACTACTCAGCCACCGAGGATACCTCAACAATGTATGGAGGGTTAAAATATAAGTGGTCTTTAACATCATATACTCGTATATACCCCACACCGTTCACAGGGCACGAATGGGTTCTTTCATCTTTTACTCAGTTTCGAAAAGGGTCATCTCCCAGGTTGAAAAGAGGTTTAACTCTCGCTTAGAAGCCAATTATGTACTGAGTCATCAAGTCAACATTTCCTTAAGATTATGTTTCTTTGCAGAAAAAAGGGGTAGGTTAATTCCATTTATTTAGTTTTATATGTAAAAATATTGGGAGTCGCGCTAGCTCAGTGGTTCGTGAACTGGACTACAAAGGACAAAAGGTCGGGTTCGATCCTGATCGACGGCTTCCGGGTTCACCCAGCCTTAAATGAGAACTGGATTTTTTCTGGGAAAATAAAGCAGCACGTGCGTAATACCGTCCATAGTAAGTAAAGTACCCCCGTCACGCCAAGTGGCGTATAGGGGAATATGGTGTTAGTGACCCTATATTTTACAGACCTTCAGAACATGATTTTTGGGGTAATGTGGTCGGTATTACGCCCGTGCTGCTTTACTTTCCCAGAAAAAGAATCCGGTACCCATTTAAGGCTGAGTGAACCCGGAAGCCGTCGGTTGGGATCGAACCCTACCCCTTGTCCTTTGTAGTCCAGTTCACTAACCACAGAGCTATCGCGACTCCCTAATACCGACCATATTCCCCCAAAAATCATGTACCGAAGGTGTATACAAATTATGGTCACTATCCACATATTCCCTATACGTCATTTGGCTTGACAGGGCTCTTTACTTTTTACTTTGTAAAAATATTACTTTTTATTTCTCTTTAGTTAATTTTTCATTTGTTCATATTCGTTTTTGTCGGTTCAGTTTGAGTTTTATTTGCCCAAATTAGTTGTTATCGCACTATATGCTGCAATGTTAGCTGTTGAATAACTCATGTTTACACACACATATCCTCATAATGACAGGCTTTAAAGCTTCACCGCATACGGTAACATATGTACATTGAGGACGATAGTGAGAATAAGAGAATCACGTTGCTGAAACTCGTTACTCTTCTCGGTTAATGATCCATGCGGGTAGTAAGGTAATGTACTCCGCCCTTTAATCGGAAAATAATGTAACAAGCAATTTCCTAGGAAGTTAGACTGGGTTTTTACAGTGAGAGGACATTCCCTTCGGCGGACGAATGTTCAATTTGCATGTCATTCATTCTATGCAGCTGTCATGTTTTTTGCGTGCGGTAATTGTGTATACACAATTCAAGCGAATATCACATACAGGCACACTATAGATTCATCGTTATATGTTTTTAGACGCCCACTTATTTTTAGCAACGAAATTCAAACGTTGGAAAGCTCACCTATGTTTGAGTAGTTTTACGTTGAGGCCCCGCACCTTTAAGAAGCCTGTGTGGGAGTTCTGTCGTGGACAGACAGGATTGCACCTTAATAAAAACTACTAACAGACTAATTGCAAAAGTATGTAAAGTAAAAAACAGTAAAGAGCCCCCGTCATGCCAAGTGGCGTATAGGGAATATGGTGTTAGTGACCATAAATTTTACAGACCACTGACTTTTTTCATGACAACACATGGTTTTTGGGGTAATGTGGTCGGTATTGCGCCCGTGCCGTTTTACTTTCCCAGAAAAAAAATCCAGTACCCATTTAAGGCTGGGTGAACCCGGAAGTCGTCGGTTGGGATCGAACCCCTTGTCCTTTGTAGTCCAGTTCACTATAACCACTGAGCTATCCCGGGAAAAGTTAGTAGTGTGGGAATATTTCTCGTGGACTAGAAGGAAAGTACCAAAGGCGTTGAATGAAAGGTAGTTAGATGCTGTAATTGGAATTGATGAATCCACAGATTATGTGAGTTTGTAATTGGAATTGATGAATCCACAGATTATGTGAGTTTGTAATTGGAATTGATGAATCCACAGATTATGTGAGTTTGAAATCGTTCTTGGCTTGAGAAAAAAAAAACGTCTGAGAGGAAATGAAAAATAACTGGGAGGCGGGAGGAGATGGGGGATTAGAGGCCATCTAAAGGAACCATCAGGTTGGTACGTGCTGAATGAAATCAACGACTAAAGTACTCTGGAATGTACTTAGCTAGATTATTAAACGTTGCTTAAAAACGTTTTTCGATCAAACTTGTGCCTGAAAATGTTCTTGAATTCATGAAATTATATTTTTCATTATATATTTTTGTGCTGTTATGTGTGTTCTCAAAATGTGTATGAAAAGTTATTAAAATTTTAGCTGCCATTACTGGGTCAGCATTATATTCTGTCCTAACCGATTGCTTTTCTGTTTCTTAATCCCGCTATTTTAATTCAACAGAAGAATAGATGTTGGACATATTAAACAGGTGGAGGAATTCCAATAGCTAATAATTCTAGTGACAGTAATTAATTCTCAAGCAACAGAAATCGATTCATTTGGAACAAATTTGCAAATTATCGGATATGTCACAAATGCTATCTACCAAATATAGCACCAAAGGCAACGCGGGCACTCTACAACCCAATCATTGTTCAAAATTGTGTGCAAATAATGCCAGACCTTGACGCTAGACCCAAGAACAATAAGAAACATAACACTTCTGAAATGGAATGTGTTAGATTAATCACCGGAAACACCCTGAGAGACAGCGACGGATGTGAGTTGAAACTTTAGGAGGCCAGACACGAGAACTAACTTTTTGGTTGACATTTAACCTGATAATTTGTGACATAAACATTGCTGCAATTTGCGCTATGTAATATAATTTCTTCAATTATTGGTCTAAAATAATATAATCATAATTACACCATAATATCTTAGTTTCTGGCATTATAAGTTACTAAAAATATTGTTTTGCTGTTAATTAAAATCTCTTACTGTTTTGTTCAGGTTTATATTCCTATATAGAGACAGAGCGCAGTGATTCTTATAGGAGGTTCTTCATAAATTATTATCACCATTGGCATTACTTCTATGTTTCACTAAATAGGTAGGACGTCGTCCGATTTGTCGTTCTTTTGTTGCCATGGAAACGGGGAAGTAATTGTTGAAATTGTCTACCTTGTTCTGATACACACCGCAAGGTCGATAAATGACATTGTACGGTTGTAGTAGGTTTGGCCTCCATTAATATTGAAGTCTATTTATTATTAACGACTTGAGTTATTTCAACTATATCACGGCTATATTAAGAAATTATGTGGCCGGTTGCACATTCACATTTAACTCATTGAGCTGGAATTTGATTGTGTTTGTATTCTGATAAAATATTACAGGAGTTGTGGCCTCCGTTCCCCCCTCCCCACACCTCACCACCCTCCCCTTTATATCCATCGCCGCTAGGAAATAAGATTGAAGTGAAAAACTAAGGAAAAGCTTCTCGATATTAAATACATAAAGAAACAACGGACAACACGGTTTGGCCACGTGATAAAACGTAAAGATCAAAGCACAGAGAGCCTTAAAAAACGCTACGAGAAGACCAAACTCAAAGGCCGACCACGAAAAAAGATGGATCAATAGAATGTTAGAAACACTAGAAAACAAACTGACAAACTATATCTCCTCTCAACGCTGAAAGACAAATGAAGACGAAAGGAAGAATAATCTCATTATGTCATTAACAATTTCAGCTTGCCTTTGAAGTGTCTGCGTTCTTGTCAAAGATCTATTTCGGCTTCAGAAATGTTCAGTGTCGTCAGTGGTAATTTCTAATTGCGTGTTTCTCCATGCATCTTTCTTCTTGTTCTATTTTCGTGAGAAAGATTCTCATTTTCACTTATGATCATGTGCAACTCGCTTTCCTGTGACAACTGTTAAACATTTTTACGCAGCACATTTCGTGTGTTTGTTTAGGAGCCACATGGAAGCTCTGTTTTATTAAATCAAATACATTATACTAGTCCTGTCTCAAGCTATATCAGGTTCGGAGTTTTAAAGCTTGTATTATTATGAGGCCTTTTCTTCTACTTTGGGAACCGCGATAGCTCAGTGGTTAGTGAACTGGACTACAAAGGACAAACGATTGGGTTCGATCCTGATCGACAGCTTCCAGGTTCAACCAGCCTTAAATGGGTACCGATTTTTTCTGGGAAAGTAAAGCAGCACAGGCGTAATACTGACTACATTACCCCAAAAGTCATATGCCGAAGATCTATAAAAATTATGGTCATTAACACTATATTCCCTATGCGCCACGTGGCGTGACGGGGCTCTTTACTTACTTTACTATCGCGTTAACATATTACTTTTTCCTTCGTGAGTTGATTTGTAGAGAACTTTTCAAGACTCTCGATGTCATTGTAACACCCCCAGTTTCTGTTACAAAAGCAAGTCTAGTAGATGTATTATTCAAATGTTTATACGAGTATAGTAGTTTTATCCTCTGATGTTTTAAAAGTCTGTGTCTGCCGAGAGTTGCATTTTTATTCCAGCTACAACTTCTCTTTCAGCGATCAGCTTTTTGCTATCTATTCAGACATTTAGAACCTCTTGGATCCCAAACAAGACTGTATGTATGAGGTCATCACAGGTTTGCCATAACTTATGTAGCTACAACATAATGTTGACAATTACTGCTTACCACGTTTCACCTTCGCACATGTAAATGTCCCAGAGAATGACTCTATGTTGGGATGGAACGGTCAGCCATAGACTGGGGGCACAGGCACTCGACAGCAATGGAGTTAAAGTTGTCAGCGACTCAAAGCTGATGGCTTGCACCATGACCCGTGAACTAGAAATACCCATCACCCTACACTACCTCTATTCTCTTTACCCTTAGAACAAGACTATCCAGTCTAATCTTTTCAAATGAGTAGGGATCGAGAGGGAAAGCTACAATGGCTAAAATAAAACGCCATACTGACGTCGAATGTGTTGGGCCGTAATTCGAAATATTATAATCTAAGGGCAAACCTCAATACGACGCATACACTTCCACTTAACTAAGGGCAAACCTCAATACGACGCTTACACTTCCACTTAACTAAGGGCAAACCTCAATACGACGCATACACTTCCACTTAACTAAGGGCAAACCTCAATACGACGCATACACTTCCACTTAACTAAGGGCAAACCTCAATACGACGCATACACTTCCACTTAACTAAGGGCAAACCTCAATACGACGTATACACTTCCACTTAACTAAGGGCAAACCTCAATACGACGCATACACTTCCACTTAACTAAGGGCAAACCTCAATACGACGCATACACTTCCACTTAACTAAGGGCAAACCTCAATACGACGCATACACTTCCACTTAACTAAGGGCAAACCTCAATACGACGCATACACTTCCACTTAACTAAGGGCAAACCTCAATACGACGCATACACTTCCACTTAACTAAGGGCAAACCTCAATACGACGCATACACTTCCACTTAACTAAGGGCAAACCTCAATACGACGCATACACTTCCACTTAACTAAGGGCAAACCTCAATACGACGCATACACTTCCACTTAACTAAGGGCAAACCTCAATACGACGCATACACTTCCACTTAACTAAGGGCAAACCTCAATACGACGCATACACTTCCACTTAACTAAGGGCAAACCTCAATACGACGCATACACTTCCACTTAACTAAGGGCAAACCTCAATACGACGCATACACTTCCACTTAACTAAGGGCAAACCTCAATACGACGCATACACTTCCACTTAACTTTCTTGTAATGGGTGGCTACGAAGTCATGGAATGAAACCTAAGCAAGTTACCACAGTCTACGCCTTTTCAGCTTTATTAGCCCGAGACTGCCATTTAAACAAAAGTTCATTCAGTGTCATTTAAAAGTGGTCTCTATGTTCTGCTACCAAAAAAAGTGATTAATATAACTTCTTATGTGTCCAGGGCGATTTTCAAGTTAATTTGCCGTTGTCATTATATGGTAAAATGTACATACAATCATCAGGTCTCATCATTTTTGTTCAGTTTACCTCCATTGTTGTAAAATAAACACAAAACGGTATTAAGCAGCTAAACTGATAGAAAGACAAGATAAACTACAACGCTTCGGCAAAAGCCTTCATCAGGTGTAAAATAGGGGTTTTCCCCAATAATCCATGTCTTCTTTTGTTTTGTACATGATCATCAGCATTGCCGTTTTATTTGTTAGTCTAGTGATTGCACGTTGCCTTCAAAATAAAAAAAAATCTGGCACCGCTCCTAAACGAACAACCTTATTATAAAATAGATATTTGACTTACAGAATTAGGGGTTTTAAAATTAGGGAGAAGGAGCACTGGTTCAACTCTCTGAGACTTGTAAGGTTTATTTCTGTGACGTAAGGACATTTCAAACCATGCGGGATTACATTCCGCCACCTTAAAATGTCGAAAAGTGTATAAAACATTTACATAGCTCACATAATTATGAAGCTGTACAAAAGCAAAGAGTAAAGAGCCCCGTCACGCCATATGGCGTATAGGAAATGTGGCGTTAGTGCCCATATTTTTAACAGGCCTTCAGCATATTATTCTTAACGTAATATGGTTGGTATTTTCCAGAAAAAACAATCAGGTACACATATAAGGCTGGATGAATCAGGTCAATAAGCATCGGACCTGACTTCTTGTTCTTAATAGTCCGGTACACTAACCACTGAGCTATCGCGACCCTATCATGAAGTTATAGTGGTCATGTAGTTAGATATCTCGCCTGATGACCAGATTGGTCGAGATTTGTGACGTCACTGCTGCGTGATATTTTATTTAAACACAACTTCAGAGTTCACTCAGTCTGTCGAAATTGATACTAGAGAAAGGAAGATTCCACAACATGCTGCTGACCACAACATGCCGCTGACCACAACATGTTGCTGACCACAACATGCTGCTGACCACATCATGCTGCTGACCACAACATGTTGCTGACCACAACATGCTGCTGACCACATTATGCTGCTGACCACATTATGCTGCTGACTACATCATGCCGCTTATCACAACATGCTGCTACCCATATCATGCTGCTGACCACATTATGTTGCTGATCACATCATGCTGCTGACCACAACATGCTGCTCACCACAACATGCTGCTGAACACAACATGCTGCTGACCACAACATGCTGCTGACCACATTATGCTGTTGACCACATCATGCCGCTTATCACAACATGCTGCTGACCACAAACATGCTGCTGACCACATCATGCCGCTTATCACAACATGCTGCTACCCACATCATGCTGCTGACCACAACATGCCGCTGACCACAACATGCTGCTGACCACATGATGCTGCTGACCACATCATGCCTCTGACCACATCATGTCGCTGACCACAACATGCTGCTGACCACATCATGCTGCTGACCACAACATGTCGCTGACCACATCATGCTGCTGACCACATCATGCCGCTGACCACATCATGTCGCTGACCACAACATATTGCTGACCACATCATGCTGCTGACTACATCATGCCGCTGACTACATCATGTCGCTGACCACTACATGCTGCTGACCACATCATGCCGCTGACCAAAACATATCGCTGACCACATCATGTCGCTGACCACAACATATTGCTGACCACATCATGCTGCTGTCTACATCATGCCGCTGACCACATCATGTCGCTGACCACAACATGCTGCTGACCACATCATGCCGCTGACCAAAACATGTCGCTGACCACATCATGCTGCTGACCACAACATGCTGCTGACCACATCATGCTGCTGACCACATCATGTCGCTGACCACAACATGCTGCTAACCACAACATATCGCTGACCACAAAATACCGCTGACCACATCATGCCGCTGACCACATCATACCGCTGACCACAACATACCGCTGACCACATCATACTGATGACCACAACATACCGCTGACCACATCATGCTACTGACCACATCATGCTGCTGACTACAACATACCGCTGACCACATCACGCTGCTGACCACATCATGTCACTGACCATAACATACCACTGACCACATGCTGATCACATTATGCTGCTGACCACAACATGCTGCTGACCACAACATTAATAAACATGTTAAATGTCTGGTCACCAAGAAAAGGCGTTCGATAGGGTGGACAGGGAACAACTGTGGTCCGTATTGCCCTTGTTCGGAGTGAGTCACCACCTAGTAGAGATATGCAAGAGCCTATATGAAAATAGTCGCACTACAGTAAGATCTTCAGCAGGCTACTCTAAATATTTCACCATTAACTCCGGAGTAAGACAAGGCTGCGTGTTTTCCCCTTTACGTTTTATCATATATATGGACAATATATGCAAATTAGCATGCCCAATCAAAGGAAGTATACCAACAAGGATGATAACAAGCGATAACACAAAAGAGAACAAAATATACGTACCAGAAAACAGCAGAAGAGAGGAAGAAATAAATGAAATACTATTTGCAGACGACCAAGTTCTGATACAGGAAACAACTGAGGACCTGCAAGAACATATCAACAGGCTAAACAACACTTGTAAACAATACAACATGAAGACCAACATAAACAAAACCGAAGTAATGGCAATAGCGAGAATGAAAGAAAAACTAAACATCATAATAGATAATACACCTCTGAAGCAAGTAGACAATTTTAAATATCTGGGTAGCACGTTAACACAATACAATAACCAAGAGACAGAGATAGATATAAGGTGTAACAAAGCATTCCAAGTTATAGGCCAAGTATCAACACTATTGAAAAACAAAGCAATAACTACGGAAGCAAAAAGTTATACAAATAATTTTTGCTACCAACTCTGTGCTATCAGTGCCAGAATTGGACGCTGGACTCTAGAACAATAAGAAAGATAACGACTACCGAAATGAAATGTGTCAGAAGAATGACAGGAAACAGCTTAAGGGACAGAGTAAGAAACACCGACCTGAGAAAGAAACTCGAAATTGAACCAGTCATCGAATACATAAAGCAACAAAAGATAAATTGGTTCGGCCACATAACAAGACAAAAAGAACTAACAATGACTCAAAGAGCCATAAACAAACGCTACGAAAACGCCAGATTAAGAGGAAGACCGAGAAAGAGATGGATAAAGAGAATACTAGAATCACTAGGAGGGATAACACCAGAAGAGGCCAACAGAAGAGCAAAGAATCGCAGATTGTATCTCCCCTCGACGCCAACGGCAGCAGAGGAAGGATAGAAGAAGAAGAAGGTCTTGGACAAATATTTACGCTATCACTAGGTGTCCCCAATGAAGTGCCGAAATCATTTACTTTCAGAGATTGTGAAAGGAAATAGAGCAAGAATTACCAATGTTTCTCTCAAGAGCGACTCTGATGATTAGAAGAACTATTTTGGTTGTTCCCAACACAATATGGCGAAGCCAGATTTCCAAGATAAAGTACTGAATAAAAAAAACAACGACGACGTCATGAAGTGATAACTTCGCAATCCAAACTATAGTAACACATCATCCTTCTAGACATGTCCACACATCCATGCTCTCGTTACAGCCCTCATTTATGTAGCGACGTATAGTTTATTACCGTATAATGAAAACACTTCAATTTCTAGTTTATTATATTCTGTATTAGACCATCTTTATTTGTAGTGCTAATTCTAACAATACGTTTTTCTATGTATTGTATTTAACCACGGGAAAAAAGGTAAACTTTAATTCAATTTTCGTTATTTGCTTAACCAGATTTTCATTGTTCATCCTAGTGGTAAAAGTAATCCCCGCTCGCAGATAAAGTCTAAGATTGTCAGATTGTCGGATTGTCAGATCACGGTTCATTGGATCTGCGCAATATCTTCCCGGAGCGAGGTGTACATTGATCTCCGATTGCCGTTGTACTTGCTGTATGCTTTCTAGGAGTGACGCTAAAATAGAATGTGCAGGAAATACAAATTAAATCTTTCAATGTGAAGAGGACAATTGTATTTCTTGAAGTAAGTTGATACGTTAAACGTTACTATTTATTCTGTTGTGTCTGTCATATTACAATTTGGCTTAACATAATATCGCATTTTTAGGTAGACAAATCTAACTCAATAATTTGGCTTAACATAATTTCGCATTTTTAGGTAGACGAATCTAACTCAATAATTTGGCTTAACATAATTTCGCATTTTTAGGTAGACGAATCTAACTCAATAATTTGGCTTAACATAATTTCGCATTTTTAGGTAGACGAATCTAACTCTATAATTTGGCTTAACATAATTTCGCATTTTTAGGTAGACGAATCTAACTCTATAATTTGGCTTAACATAATTTCGCATTTTTAGGTAGACAAATCTAACTTAAATGAGAACCATAATTTCTTCTTCCATTGTCCCGGTTGTCGGAAACTGTTTTTGTTATAAAGGAATCTACTTCAGCGAACAGAAATGGCTCGATTACTTCAATCATTTTGTTAAATTAAAAATACCTCGACTCCCTTAACACTACAATTTGTGCTTGTGTTTGTCTTTTTTCATTAGGCGTTGTATATAGTTGTATGATTGCAATAAATGGGCTATAATATTGTATTTCATCTGCTCAAGTCACAAGGTCTCAGTTATGGTACAGCGTTAGCAATATAGCGTTCTTCAAAAGACAGAAACGCAACAATTGATTGAGAAAAAAAAAATCGAAACATATTTCGTATAATGCAGATTTACTTGTCTTGTTTCCGCACGAAGCGTTATGGGAAGTTGCAGATTCATATTCTTGGCCAGGTGTCTCGCATTAACAGATGCTGCTAACACGCGTAGTCGGATGGTTGCTGTGATACTGCTTTCAACCTTATTCTTGGTACATGTATTTTTCTAAGCCTGAATGGCGGATAGACGCGCGTGTAATATTGTGCATGTTCATATTAGCAGTCGGTTAGACTCCATTTAGAGAACATGACTAATTTTATTCTTGATGTTTAAAACATTGTTACTTTCCAACAATCGTGTGTATGAAGGAGAGAGAGAGAGAGAGAGAGAGAGAGAGAGAGAGAGAGAGAGGAGAGAGAGAGAGAGAGAGAGAGAGAGAGAATTTTGTCTTCAAACTCTTCATCACTTAAATAAAAATGCGTTTAAAAAGTGACAGATAATAATTACAATTATAACAATACTAGTGTTAATAATTATATAAATAAAGTTAAACAGTGCATTCGTCTGATTATTACTGCATTTCATTGTTTGGATATGCATAAATTTACTTGTAGTTACAATGTGGCCTTGTTTGGACAAATTTAAAGAAAACAGGCGTCCTCGTTCGCTGGAGTCTTTAGAGACGACAATTGCTAATACTGCTTTTTGTGATTGTTTGGATAGTCTTTGGTTGAATCGATTTATTTTAGTGAACTAGAGTAAGGAAGTGTCAGTAGGTGGTCTTTTTCAGTGATGTTTCAAATAGTCGCCGATGCAGTGGAACATGGTTTGCACGGAGTTTGACCATGCTAACAGCATAACTGACAATGCACAACGGTTGCACATATCGTCCTGTTCTTGTATAGACTTGCTTACTAGCTTAAATCGTTTCGGTAGTTTTATTTCTTTTCAGCGTGTTTTTTAATCGAGGAAACTGGAGTGAGGAAGTGACTGTACTTTCTTTTTGGCGGAAGACGTTTTTGAATTGTCGCCCGTGCAGGCGTTAAGGCACGCATGGAGGTCGACCTTGTTAACAGAATTTGCCATCGGTGCCAAAGCGAGTTTTGGGGAATGCTATGATATTAGATGAGCGAATATAGGGATCTCCCAAATGCGGTGATACTGGTTCCATGGATATTATAAATGTGGGAACAATAAACAACATGTATTAGTAGCAAAAAGCACAAATAAAGGTTGGCAATCACTTGGAGTATTTCACAGGCAAATAGAGTGTGTATCAGCATTAACACAGACTCTAAAAAAAACTATGGCGGCCTGGCGTAATGCTAATCACATTACGTACAAATGCACTGAAAGTAATGGGAAAATGGGAGCATTAACATCACATTACCTTTGTTTTAGGAAGAACAGATCATGTGCTGATCAAATAACTACCCTACGTATAATAGTTGAACAAAGTTTAGAACTAAAATCCCCACTATATATGGATTCATAGATTACGAAAAGGCATTTGATAGTTTAGACAGAAGAATGCTTTGGAAGTTGCTGAGTCATTACGGAATCCCCATAAAGTTTATTAACCTGATAAAAACAATGTATGAAGGAACAAAATGTAGTGTGGTGCATGAAGGACAGCTTACAGAAGCATTTGAAATAAGAACAGGAGTAAGGCAAGGATGCCTCCTGTCTCCATTTCTCTTTCTACTGGCCATAGATTGGATTATGAAAATAACTCAAAACAACAGAAATGGGATCCAGTGGTCACTGACCAAACAACTTGATGATTTAGACTTTGCTGATGACATAGCTCTCCTATCACACAGCCATCAACAGATGCAGGATAAAATGAGTATATTAGATGAGAGATCACAACAGCTAGGACTAAAGATTAATAGAGATAAGACCAATATTATGAGAATTAATGCAGTTGGCAATAACCATATAAAACTAGGAGAAATACCTCTACTAGACGTACAATCTTATATATATCTGGGCAGTAATATAGATAAAGAGGGAGGAACAGAAAATGATACCAAAATAAGGATATCAAAAGCAAGAGGAGCTTTCATTGCACTGGGAAACATATGGAAATCCAAAGAAATTAGCTAAAATACAAAAATAAAAATTTTCAACTCAAATGTTAAGTCGGTCCTATTATATGGCTGTGAAACATGGAGAATGACAAAATTGACAATCACGAAAGTACAGACTTTCATTAATGGATGCTTGCGCAGAATAAAGGGATGGAAATGGCAGGACAAAGTCACTAACGTGGAATTATGGAAATGTACCGGTCAAATACCAGTGGATAAAGAGATACAGCGAAGACGATGGCGATGGATAGGACACACACTACGGAAACCAACTGAGAGTATTACACAACAGGCCCTTTTTTGGAATCCCCAGGGGAAAAGACAAAGAGGAAGACCAAGGAATTCTTGGAGAAGACAGATAGAAGCAGAGATGAAGATGATGGGGAAGACATGGAATGATCTTAAAAGAATGGCAAAAAACAGAACGACTTGGAAAGTGTTTGTTGAAGACCTATGCTCCACCAGGAGCTAAAAGGTAAAAGAAGAAGAAGAAGAGTAAGGAAGTGTCAGTAGGTGGTCTTTTTCAGTGATGTTTCAAATAGTCGCCGATGCAGTGGAACATAGTTTGCACGGAGTTTGACCATGCTAACAGCATAACTGACAATGCACAACGGTTGCACATATCGTCCTGTTCTTGTATAGACTTGCTTACTAGCTTAAATCGTTTCGGTAGTTTTATTTCTTTTCAGCGTGTTTTTTTAATCGAGGAAACTGGAGTGAGGAAGTGACTGTACTTTCTTTTTGGCGGAAGACGTTTTTGAATTGTCGCCCGTGCAGGCGTTAAGGCATGCATGGAGGTCGACCTTGTTAACAGAATTTGCCATCGGTGCCAAAGCGAGTTTTGGGGAATGCTATGATATTAGATGAGCGAATATAGGGATCTCCCAAATGCGGTGATACTGGTTCCATGGATATTATAAATGTGGGAACAATAAACAACATGTATTAGTAGCAAAAAGCACAAATAAAGGTTGGCAATCACTTGGAGTATTTCACAGGCAAATAGAGTGTGTATCAGCATTAACACAGACTCTAAAAAAAACTATGGCGGCCTGGCGTAATGCTAATCACATTACGTACAAATGCACTGAAAGTAATGGGAAAATGGGAGCATTAACATCACATTACCTTTGTGATACATATCAGAGTATTCTTTAATTTTACTGTGGTGAACCATTCAACTGTGTTTCCTTTCTCAATGCAGTAGAGTATAATTAGTGATTGATTTCTCAATGCAGTAGAGTATAATTAGTGATTGATTTCTCAATGCAGTAGAGTATAATTAGTGATTGATTTCTCAATGCAGTAGAGTATAATTAGTGATTGATTTCTCAATGCTGTAGAGTATAATTAGTGATTGATTTCTCAATGCAGTAGAGTATAATTAGTGATTGATTTCTCAATGCAGTAGAGTATAAGTAGTGATTGATTTCTCAATGCAGTAGAGTATAATTAGTGATTGATTTCTCAATGCAGTAGAGTATAATTAGTGATTGATTTCTCAATGCTGTAGAGTATAATTAGTGATTGATTTCTCAATGCAGTAGAGTATAATTAGTGATTGATTTCTCAATGCAGTAGAGTATAATTAGTGATTGATTTCTCAATGCAGTAGAGTATACTTAGTGATTGATTTCTCAATGCAGTAGAGTATAATTAGTGATTGATTTCTCAATGCAGTAGAGTATAATTAGTGATTGATTTCTCAATGCTGTAGAGTATAATTAGTGATTGATTTCTCAATGCAGTTGTGTATAATTAGTGATTGATTTCTCAATGCAGTAGAGTATAATTAGTGATTGATTTCTCAATGCAGTTGTGTATAATTAGTGATTGATTTCCCAATGCATCTCCCGATGGCATGTCCACATTACACCTTGCCTGACTCTACCGTTTTATTCCTTACTTTTCCCTTTTTGATTATTCTCATTTTGTTGTATTTTAATACTTTTTTTTATGCCAACAAGTAATATTTAATTTATCTTTCTTGAATTGTGTTTACTGTTTTCTTTTCGATTTTACTTGCTTCAAATCATGTTTTGTTTCACCGCCTACTCCAGTTTTTTTCCCGATAAATCTACACATCTCTATAGCTGCAACACTATTTTAAAAAATATGTTTTCTTATTTTAAGTCTATTCTTTAGAGTTAAATAAAACCTCTGAATAAAACAACACTTCACATTTCCCTTTTTAGCTTTGGCGGTATTTGTTTAGATTTAAGAACGATCTTAAAGATGATTGTAAGCCATTCCCAGTCTCTGTTATTTCTGTCTCGAATTATTAAAAAGGTTATTATAATGCTATTCAAGAACTGATTATGTTAACATTTATGGAATATCTAAAAGTAGTAAAAAGGTTTAAATGTATACCGTTGAATGATGCTCATATTTGTAATGATGATTTAATTCTAAATGAAGTGCAAACGAACTGTAAATTATTCAAATTAAGCATTTTTTGTGTTGTTAATTTAAACAAAATTATTAATGATATTTGTGCAAATGATACGATTATTCAGTGTTATTTATAGAATGACGCTTTTTAAAAAAAAAAAAAAATTTTTTGTATTTTCTTATTTTGGTTGGCGCGCACGAACAGTAATCTCACACCTCTTGTTTCTCGCGTTGTTTGTTAGTTATACTGTTGAATTGTTAAAATTTCACCAACAGCAGAATAAGCTAAAGGTGCAAGACAACTTTTAAGTGAATTATCGAACATGTGTCACCAAACCATAGCCCAACATGAAAATATAACCTTGTAGGCAAAATAAGAACTCTGCAACGTTATCTTCATCCCAAGTTATGCTACCAACTCCAGACCTCCTGGGAACTCTGAACAATCATAAAAATAACTACAACTAAAATTAAATGTGTTGGACGCAGGGCAGGAAGCAGCACGGGAGATTTGAGCTCGAAAGTGAAGAATTAAAACCAATATTAGGAATAATACATTGCGCTTGTATACAAAATTACAGATACAATAATTTAACACGTTTATGGGAAAGAAAGTGCTAAACGTGACACAACAAATAAAACCAACACTTCGAGAATACAAGACCAAAGAGACAACCACAAAAAGATGAAATGATAGAGACACTATGGTACATATCAGTAGAAGAGGCCAATAGAAAAACATAAAACTAAAACTATATTTCCCTTCGAAGCTGAACGACTAAAAGAGGATAGAAAGAAGAAGAAGAAGAAGGAGATTCTACTTTTAAAAAAATCATAAATTAAATCTTTTATTCGTTATTACCAGAGTTGTTACCAAAACGTGTAATCTTTGGTCTTCCTTTAATACAAATAAGAATAGCAAAATGTTATATCATCTCAACATTCCTGTATGGTGCAGAAACACCATACGGACGTTCGACAAGAAAACAGAACAGAACACTGTAGCCTTGAAATGTGGATTTATAAAAGAATAGGAAGAATTGGATGAAAAAAATGAAAACAAACAATGAAGTCTTGAAACAACTAAAAATGAAAAGAGAACTACTAAATACAATTCAAACAAGACTAGATTTTTGGAGCATGTTAAAGACACAGCAGCCAACTAAAAGTAATCTTGGAAGGAAAAATACAAGGCAAAAAATAGACCAAGATTAACTTGGACGAGTAACTTCAAAAGATGGACAAATCAGCTTATGACAACCTGCACCATCAAAGCAAGAGACGGCGGAACAACGCTCCATGGTAGACAACCTTCAATACAGAGGCGGCACTCAATGATGATGATGATGATGATTAATAATGCTGCGACGAATGTTCTTTTACACATTATAGAATCCCGATTCCTTTGAGATAACGATTAATTTCGTTTTTAATTGTTGCTGTAATTGAGATCACTCTCTTTCACGAGAATTCACGTAGACCTTTTCATCGTAAATAAATACAGATGCAACTAACAAACGGGTTTACCTCAACATTTGGTACATAAAAATAGCGCGTGGAAATGTGGTTTGCGAGTTTATCAGCAAAAAGATAAAATAACCGAAGAAATAATAATATAAACGCACTAGCTTAAATCAGTTTTCTCAATAATTTCCCAATTTGCAATAGCTCAACATGCAAGTATGTAATTGCTTGTCGCTAAAAACAAGAAAGCTTTTGTACAGTTTGGGAATAAACATAGACATCGATACAGCTCGTTTTGTGCAACAAATTACAATCCTTTGAGAGACAAATTCCACAGGGCGTATCGCTACAAGATGCACTTGGCCTTTTTAGCCAAAAATAGGTTAATAGCGTTCCTAAAACATTTACTGGTCATCATATCTCCCTAGCTCATCGACCAGAAATAACGCATTTTTTTGGTTTCAAACACAAAAACTCACAAATTATCCAATCCATGTTTATTTGCTAAAAAAAAAATACTGTTATCTACGTTTCCTTCTGGAACGAGCTTGAAATTGTCCGGGGATATTTATTTGATGCCACTTGTAGTTAATTTAACAACATTTCAAGCACGAAAAAGACAATATTCTAAATTCAATGTAATATCATTCTGTTTCAGGGCAACGGACAAACGAATGTAATTGGCAATATTATTTCTTTTTACGTCATATTGAAATTCTAGATCTTATACCTTTTTAAATATGTTTAACGGAACAGGTCAATACAAATATTTTTTAGCGCACTTGATGTTGTCATGTACATTATCAAACCAGTTGTGTGAATTGACATGTTGAAATATTAGTCCGTGCCAACCGGCTTATTTATTATTTAAAAAATGCAAGGATAATGATGAACGTGTTTATATTATAACTACCCTGATCGTGAGGTTTAGGACTATATCGTATATCAACAATTAATTCAATTAATTTTAATATATTTTCCCCTAATTCTGACATTCAACCATGATGATGATTTTGACTTAACTTTGCTGCTTTTTTCCAATCTTGACATCGCAACAAAAAGTTGTTGCTGTTGGACTCTTGGTAATCTCTATTTTAACGATCGCATCTTCTCGTGCATGTGATTACATCCATACACTTGTCTGTGATATATTCTCTTCTAGAGAACTTATCATATGAATTGGCTTGTGTCGAGATTATTTTCCCAAGAATAGTGCTAGCCACCTTTAACTGCACTTGTAAATGTACACAATCCACGCTGAAACGTGCAGCAAGTTATATTGCATATCATACAAGAAATCACACACAGTGACCGTTATTGTGATACACACCATCTTTATCTTTATATATATATATATATATTATATATATATATATATATATATATATATATATATATATATATCTATATATATATAATGAATTACAAGAATTATTAGACATTATAGTGAAGGAGAGCAAAAAATAAAGGACTCAGATTCAACTGCAAAAAGACAGAATTAATGGTAACAACAAAGAAAAAATAACATCGTCGCAATGCACAATATATTAAGTCGAACAATATTAAAACAGGTAAATGAATGTAAATACATGGGAGCAATGTTAATCTCAGATGGTAGATGTACAGCAGAGGCGAGATGCAGAATAGCTCAGGCAAAAACAGCTTTCCAAAAAATGAGGAAGTTACTGTGCAATCCATTTTTGACAATAGAAACAAGAAAAGAGTTCTTAAATCTTTCGTAGAACCTGTTTTAACATATGGATGTGAATCAAGGACAATAAAACAACAGTCAAGCAAATCATTGCAGGCTGTAGAAATGTGGTTTACAGACGAATGGTGATATTACCAAGTAGAGTAATGAAAACGTTCTGAAAGAGGTCGAAGCGAAAAGAGAGCTAATTTCCAATATTAGGAAGAGACAATCACCAATTTTTTACTATGTTATGAGAATGGAAGAGCTATTATATATTGTGACAATTGTGAAATTTGAGGGACGTAAAGATAGTGGGGAGCAAAGAGAAAAGATACCAGACAGCTTATGAGAATGGCTTTGGCAGAAGATCATCTACAGAAATGATAAATAACTGCCGAGATCGAGAGTTGTGGAGAGACATGATCACCTACGCCAGCAGACATAGTACTCGTTGATGATGATGTTATATATATATATATATATATATATATATATATATATATATATATATATATATATATATATATATATCTCCTATTAGTACAACACTCGACATTTATCTAATTTTTGGGACTTGCTTGCCCTTGTGTTATACCAGGGCTAGCGAATAAAGGTCGTATGACAAGTTTCGTCCCATCTTCTAGTTTAATACTCACAACAAAATTTATATTACGGTTACTATAACCGTTAAATTATTTACATGACGTGCCTTTTGTGACAGGACAAGTAATCTTTCTTTCTCTCTTCTTTCTTTCTTTCTTTCTTTCTTTCTTTTTCTTTCTTTCTTTCTTTCTTTCTTTCTTTCTTTCTTTCTTTCTTTTTCTTTCTGTCTGTCTGTCTGTCTTTGTTTGTTTGTTGTTTCTTTTCTTTTTGCTTTCTTTTTTCTTTCTTTCTTTCTTTTATGTTCTTTTCCTTTCCTTTCTTTTATTTCTTCACTGCTTCTTGTACCCTTTCAGTTGTCTAGGGAGAAACAAAGTTCTGGCTCTCTCTCTTGTGACCGCTTCGTCATTGTTAGGTGATGTTGTTGCTGCGCTTCTTTGATGCTTTCTGTACATTTTACTCTGGGTCTTGCTCCTCTGTCTTCTCCTCTTTTAGTATACGGTTTGTATGGTAAAGGATCGAATGCCATTCTTTTTAGATGGGTGATTCAATTTATTTTCTGTTTCTGTATGTTGCTTAGGCTTGGTTCAATGCTTACTTTTTCTTTTTCAAAATCATTTCTGATTATATATTTTCTGGTCACCCTACAGACTGTTCTCATGTCATCTCATCTCTGCAAACACGCACAAGTAATAACCTGTCATATATTGACAGAGTTAAATGAAGAGTTTTGTTTGTAATAAGAGCTACATGTTTATTTTAAATATGAAAAAGACTGATGCCGTTCAGACTGAGAAAGTGTCGAATTACAGGGAATAAATGCATGGTATAATAATTGTTCATTGCAGTACTCGCCTTCAAAAACTGTGGGTTATACAAGCAGCAGAGCGTAACGGCCAACTCAACATCTGTCGACACTGCCTGCGTCCTTCCGCATAACTAACTAATGATCTACAGCCCGAATTATAATCTGTTGCTAGTGTAATCGACAATAGTGTAATTAGGACAATGAAGCCTTTGTTAAGTCTATTCAATCGGAAAGTGATGAGGGTACGTGTAATGAAATTTACACAAGTTTGATTGAAGCATGAACACGAATGAACACCACCTTCAATGTTGTATTTGCAAGTGGACTAAATCCTTGCTCCTAATATTTTTATTAAAAAAATTGAAGATTGTGATTGGTCGAAAGGATGATAACGCCACAAGTAAAGGACAATAATTGAAGGCATGGTTCCAGGTGAACATGGCAGGGAAAAGCCAAGAAGTAAGTGACTTCACGACATCAAAGAGACTTTGAAAACAAACAACAAAAGAAGTTGGAGAACTGACTAGAGACAAAGATTCTTTCAGACGGGTTGTGATGTTCTATATTCATCATCATCATGTACCATACCGGTTGGCGTAGGCGATCATGTCCTCCACAATCTTCTATCTACAGTGCATCGTATCAGTTCTGTTGTTGACTGTTTTCCATGCCATGACACCAAGCTATCCAGTATTTTCTCTCTTTGTCGTCCGCGATCTCTCTTTACTTTTATTTTGCCAGTTGTAACCAAGTATTCCAACTGTCCTCTTCTCATGATGTGCCCGAAAAATGTTGATTGCTTCATTCTGATGTTTTTTTTAAGAGCTCCCTTTTGTGTTGGCCTCTTTGAGAACTTCCTCATTGGTCTTTTTAGTTCTGTACTAGCAACCCGCTAAGGCAAGGATGATACAACATAGCTGGGTTGGGAAGTAGTATACAAGGGTCCAACTATGCCGTATTGTGGCGATAAATTAACAAAGATATATAGGGAGGCGCGCGGCGCGCATGAAGCGTGCGGCGCAGGGAGAGTTAACCATGACCCCTCGTGTCGGGATGTTGACCTCCCGTATCAGTGACCCCGGAAGTGACGTGTTTATGTCTGGTGTGTGCTGACTTTGGAGTTTTTGACGTACTGGATCGACAGTAATAGGTTAGTAGATTATACAACAACAATGAAAAACGATCAATATAAAACAAAAGACAAAGATATATTTTATTCTTTTATTATCTCAATAAGTGTATAACATACATTGATATTATATATCATTACAAACATATTTAGTACATTGAGTTAATATATAGTACAAGGATAACAATTATTTATAGCTATGTAGTTGGGTGTCTGCTTAGCGTTGTACCATAAATGAAGCATAAGGGTGAAACAGTTAGAGATTACTGGTTAGTCTAAGCTGGTAGTGCAAAGAGTTAAATATGTTCCTCGGTGTTAGTGGTTCGCTATCTCTCTCTCTCTCTCTCTCGCTATCTCTCTCTCCCTCTCCATCGCTATCGCTTTCGCTCTCGATCATTCTCTCTCGTTCTCTCTCCCTCTCCATCTCTCTCTCTCTCGCTATCTCTCTCTTTCACTAGACTTCTCTCTCACTCCTAGATGTCTCTCTACCATGCCAGCTTTCATCCTCTCTCTCTCTCTCTCTCCTAACATTCCACCCTTCATCGTACATTTAGCTTCCGTCATAGACTTCCCTCCATTGTAACACTTACTCATTCTCTCCATTTAAACCCATTAGCTCTACTTAGCTCCCCTAAATTTCTCTCTCTCTCTCTCTCTCTCTCTCTACTATTCCAGCCTAGATTTCCCTCCATTGAAACACTCATTCTCTCCATTTATCCCTATCATCTCGCCTTCCTTCTCTATCTCTCTCTCTCTCTCTCTCTCTTTCTCCCCTATCCTCTCTTAGACTTCTAACCTATCAGTCCACCCTCCGCCTCTCCCTTTATCTCCCCCGCCCTCCCTCATATTTTTAGCGTCCCTCCTATTGTAACACTTGATTATTCCCGCCATTTATACGTAGCATCTCGCCTTCTTTCTCATATGCTTCTCTCTCTCTCGCTCTCTCTCTTCTAACCCCTACTAGACTTCTCTCGTACCATTCTACCTTTCTTCCTCTCTCTCTCTCTCTCTCTTTACATCTCCTAGCGTTCCGCCTTCATTCGTATTTTTACCTTACCGCCAGTGTAACACATTAATAACATTGAATATCAATTACAAAAAGACTTGAAATATCTACTTTTTAAAGAACCAATAAGATAAACATATGAAAAAACGAAGGAATAATACACTCGACAAGGCTTAACATACGTACTTTATACACATCACCATTAATACAACCGAAATTCCTTTAATGATAACCTACCACATCGTTATGAGATAAGAGAAAAACAGAAAAAAAAAATTCAACTTACACCGTAAAATATACCACTACAACACAGACCGCTAGACTGAACAGTACTATGAAAATAAACTCCCGTGAATGAATCGCGCTTATAACACGAAGTCTCACATCCGACTAGTTGAAATATAATGTGGTAAATACAAGTTGGACGACACTATTCCACCCTCGACTAACATCTAGGTTAACCAATCAGAGAAGAGGATTTCTATCGGACACCCATCAACGAAATGACTGACCTTTAGATTAACCAACCAGAGAAGAGGATTTCTATCGGACACCCACCAACGAAATGACTGACCTCTGGATTAACTAATCAGAGAAAAAGATTACTGTTATCGTGATAACTGACCTCATTTTCAACTTGGAGTGCTGTCGAGTCTGACGCGTGGGTTACTTTAAATCGAGTCGCCCCTATACAATCCACCTAGCGGGTCAATGGTGGGAGGAAATAATATAAGTGACGGGTTACTTGAACGCGTTTTGACCCCTGATGCAATAACAGGAGTTTCATGACAGTCATAAATAGTTGGATACAACGAGCAGGAAGTTATATTCAAGGTCCAAAATGTTAGACCAAATCACTAAGATTATACCACCAGAACACACAAATTTAGGCTCATATTCAAAAAGTCGACCTTAAAACTCTACAAATCTACTCCCATACTCATACAAGTTAGACACATCGAACAGATAGTTATATCCAAAGTTAAAAAAAGTTAGGCCAAATCGCAAACATTTTACTCCCAGAACACAAAAATGTAGGCTCATATTAAAAAAGTCGACCTAAAAATTTCAAAAAGCTACTCACATAGTCATAATTGTTAGACACATCGAACCGATCGTTATTTCTAAAGCCAAAAAGTTTGGCCAAATCGCAAATATTTTACCCCCAGAACACAAAAATTTGTGAACCCACCCTAAAAGTGAACGTGCATGCACCGAAACCGCACTGCAATAGGGCAAAAAAAATTAAATTTCGGGTGTAAACAGCCACCACTACTACTAGATTTTTGTTGTTTTTTTGAAGGAGTTTGATATGTAGGGGTGTCAAATATTATGTTTGGGGTATGCCTTGAGGTTAAATTTCATTTTTTTCGATTTCAGCGGAGTAACCATAAAAAATGGTAAGGGGGGGGGGGGAGGGTAACAATTTCAAAAGTGATTTTTAAGTTAATTTTTGGTGTGGGGATGTCTAAAATAAAGTTTTAGGTAAGCCTACGTGCTAAATTTACGATTTTTATCGATTCCATGGGCGTAACCCTCAACAATGGTAAGGGGGGTAACAATTTCAAAAGTGATTTTAAGTTAATTTTGGCGTGGGGATGTCTAAAATAAAGTTTAGGTAAGCCTACGTGCTAAAATTACGATTTTTATCGATTCCATGGGCGTAACCCTCAAAAATGGTAAGGGGGGTAACAATTTCAAAAGTGATTTTTAAGTAAATTTTTGGTATGGGGATGTCTAAAATAAAGTTTGAGGTATGCATTGAGGTTAAATTTCAATTTTTTTATCGATTTCATGGGCGTAACCCTCAAAAATGATATGGGGGTAAAATCCTAAAAGTGGTTTTTAATGTTAATTTTTGCAATGGGGATGTCTAAAATAAAGTTTGGGGTATGCCTAGAGTGAAAATTTACGATTTTTACCGATTTATGGGCGTATCCCTAAAAAACAGTAAGGGGTAACAATTTCAAAAGTGATTTATAAGTACATTTTTGCTATGGGGATGTCTAAAATAAAGTTTTGTGGACTTTGAATATAACTATCTGCTCGTTATGTCTAACTAGTATGAGTATGGGAGTAGATTGTTATGGTTTTGAGGTCGACTTTTTAAATATGAGTCTATATTTATTTTGTTCTGTGGGTAAATTGTTAGTGATTTGGCCAAACATTTTGGACCTAGAATATAACGTTGTGTCTAACTATTACGACTATGTGAGTAGCTTTTTGGGATTTTTAGGTCGACTTTTTGAATATGAACCTATATTTTTGTGTTCTGTGGGTAAAATATTTGCGATTTGGCCAAACTTTTTGGGCTTTAGAAATAACGATCGGTTTGATGTGTCTAACTTGTATGAGTATGGGAGTAGATTTGTAGAGTTTAAGGTCGACTTTTTAAATATGAGCCTAAATTTGTGTGTTCTGGTGGTAAAATCTTAGTGATTTGGTCTAACATTTTGGACCTTGAATATAACTTCCTGCTCGTTGTGTCTAACTAGTATGACTATGTGAGTAGATTTTTATGGTTTTGAGGTCGACTTTTTGAGTATGAGCCTAAATTTTTGTGTTCTGAGGGTAAAATATTTGCGATTTGGCCAAACTTTTTGGGCTTTAGAAATAACGATCGGTTCGATGTGTCTAACAATTATGACTATGTGAGTAGCTTTTTGAAATTTTTAGGTCGACTTTTTTAATATGAGCCTACATTTTTGTGTTCTGGGAGTAAAATGTTTGCGATTTGGTCTAACTTTTTTGACTTTGGATATAACTATCTGTTCGATGTCTCTAACTTGTATGAGTATGGGAGTAGATTTGTAGAGTTTTAAGGTCGACTTTTTGAATGTGAGCCTAAATTTGTGTGTTCTGGTGGTAAAATCTTAGGGATTTGGTCTAACATTTGGACCTTGAATATAACTTCCTGCTCGTTGTATCCAAGTATTTATGACTGTCATGGAACTCCTGTTATTGCATCAGGGGTCAAAATGCGTTCAAGTAACCCGTCACTTGTATTATTTCCTCCCACAATTGACCCGCTAGGTGGATTGCATCAGGGGCCGACTCGATTTAAAGTAACCCACGCGTCAGACTCGACAGCACTCCAAGTTGAAAATGAGGTCAGTTATCACGATAAAAGTAATCTTTTTCTCTGATTAGTTAATCCAGAGGTCAGTCATTTCGTTGATGGGTGTCCGATAGAAATCCTCTTCTCTGATTGGTTAACCTAGATGTTAGTCGAGGGTGGAATAGTGTCGTCCAACTTTTATTTACCACATTATATTTCAACTAGTCGGATGTGAGACTTCGTGTTATAAGCGCGATTCATTCACGGGAGTTTATTTTCATAGTACTGTTCAGTCTAGCGGTCTGTGTTGTAGTGGTATATTTTACGGTGTAAGTTGATTTTTTTTTCTTTCTGTTTTTCTCTTATCTCATAACGATGTGGTTGGTTATCATTAAAGGAATTTCGGTTGTATTAATGGTGATGTGTATAAAGTACGTATGTTAAGCCTTGTCGAGTGTATTATTCCTTCGTTTTTTCATATGTTTATCTTATTGGTTCTTTAAAAAGTAGATATTACAAGTCTTTTTATAATTGATATTCAATGTTATTAATGTGTTACACTGGCGGTAAGGTAAAAATACGAATGAAGGCGGAACGCTAGGAAATGTAAAGAGAGAGAGAGAGAGAGAGAGAGAGAGAGAGAGAGAGAGAGAGAGGAAGAAAGGTAGATTGGTACGAGAGAAGTCTAGTAGGGGTTAGAAGAGAGAGAGAGCGAGAGAGAGAGAAGCATATGAGAAAGAAGGCGAGATGCTAGGTATAAATGGCGAGAATAATCAAGTGTTACAATAGGAGGGACGCTAAAAATATGAGGGAGGGCAGGGGAGATAAAGGGAGAGGCGGAGGGTGGACTGATAGGTTAGAAGTCTAAGAGAGGATAGGGAGAAAGAGAGAGAGAGAGAGAGAGATAGAGAAGGAAGGCGAGATGATAGGGATAAATGGAGAGAATGAGTAAGTGTTTCAATGGAGGGAAATCTAGGCTGGAATAGTAGAGAGAGAGAGAGAGAAATTTAGGGGAGCTAAGTAGAGCTAATGGGTTTAAATGGAGAGAATGAGTAAGTGTTACAATGGAGGGAAGTCTATGACGGAAGCTAAATGTACGATGGAGGGTGGAATGTTAGGAGAGAGAGAGAGAGGATGAAAGTTGGCATGGTAGGAGAGACGTCTAGGAGTGAGAGAGAAGTCTAGTGAAAGAGAGAGATAGCGAGAGAGAGAGAGATGGAGAGGGAGAGAGAACGAAAGAGAATGATCGAGAGCGAAAGCGACAGCGATGGAGAGGGAGAGAGAGATAGCGAGAGAGAGAGAGAGAGAGAGAGAGAGAGATAGCGAACCACTAACACCGAGGAACATATTCAACTCTTTACACTACCAGCTTAGACTAACCAGTAATCTCTAACTGTTTCACCCTTATGCTTCATTTATGGTACAACGCTAAGCAGACACCCAACTACATAGCTATAAATAATTGTTGTCAGTGTACTATATATTAACTCAATGTACTAAATATGTTTGTAATGATATATAATATCAATGTATGTTATACACTTATTGAGATAATAAAAGAATAAAATATATCTTTATCTTTTGTTTTATATTGATCGTTTTTCATTGTTGTTGTATAATCTACTAACATATTACTGTCGATCCAGTACGTCAAAAACTCCAAAGTCAGCACACACCAGACATAAACACGTCACTTCCGGGGTCACTGATACGGGAGGTCAACATTCCGACACGAGGGGTCATGGTTAACTCCCCCTGCGCCGCACGCTTTATGCGCGCCTCGCGCCTCCCTATATATCTTTGTTAATTTAGCGCCACAATACGGTCTAGTTGGACCCTTGTATACTACTCTGGGAAAGTGGGGTTGCGTGAGAGTTTGGGTGCTCATCTCATGCTTATTTTAAACCCCGCGTGGAACGATCGAGTTTTTGTTTAAAATGAACTCCCTTATCCCAATATTGTTGTTGATACAATACCACTGTGTCGACGGTAAATGTTATCGCTTATATCGGGAAGATGACGTTGCGGAATACATTGGCTTTCCTGATACCCAGGTTCTGCTGGAGAGGTTGGAGCTTGCCGTCCCTAGATGTACTACAATACTAGATCTTCTATATCAACAAACTCAACCACTGATGTACTAAATTACTAGGCCTTCTATATCAACATACTCAACCACTGATGTACTAAATTACTAGGCCTTCTATATCAACATACTCAACCACTGATGCACTAAATTACTAGGCCTTCTATATCAACAAACTCAACCACTGATGTACTAAATTACTAGGCCTTCTATATCAACAAACTCAACCACTGATGTACTAAATTACTAGGCCTTCTATATCAACAAACTCAACCACTGATGTACTAAATTTCTAGGCCTTCTATATCAACAAACTCAACCACTGATGCACTAAATTACTAGGCCTTCTATATCAACAAACTCAACCACTGATGTACTAAATTACTAGGCCTTCTATATCAACAAACTCAACCACTGATGTACTAAATTACTAGGCCTTCTATATCAACAAACTCAACCACTGATGTACTAAATTTCTAGGCCTTCTATATCAACAAACTCAACCACTGATGCACTAAATTACTAGGCCTTCTATATCAACAAACTCAACCACTGATGTACTAAATTACTAGGCCTTCTATATCAACAAACTCAACCACTGATGTACTAAATTACTAGGCCTTCTATATCAACAAACTCAACCACTGATGTACTAAATTTCTAGGCCTTCTATATCAACAAACTCAACCACTGATGCACTAAATTACTAGGCCTTCTATATCAACAAACTCAACCACTGATGTACTAAATTACTAGGCCTTCTATATCAACAAACTCAACCACTGATGTACTACAATACTAGGCCTTCTATATCAACAAACTCAACCACTGATGCACTAAATTACTAGGCCTTCTATATCAACATACTCAAACACTGATGCACTAAATTGCTAGGCCTTCTATATCAACATACTCAAACACTGATGTACTAAATTACTAGGCTTTCTATATCAACATGGAACAAAGTTCCATACAAAAGAACATAATAACAGATAGTGTTTTCACCTGTACTTAGTGATATCAGTGATGCGATGGGTTTACATTTAAAAAATATATGATTTCATATTTGAATTAACATGCTTGATCCAATACCCCGCAGTAGGCGGTATGGATTCACACATGGGTCTTCAAAAGAAATAATGAGAGAAGGAGGAGAGGAAATTTCAATAAACATGACACCCGACATTAAAATAACAAGCGGTCAATAGAGACAGAACAGTTCTGAACAAACCACAGAACAAAACTTAAGTTAATCATAGAAGACAAAGAGCAGATATTAAAAAAACATAAAACGACGGAAAACAACATAATTTATTATGTGACTGCAGGTCTTTTCTACAAGCTGTTCAAAGCAAAGCAGAAAAACCTATAACAAAGACGGTTGTTAAATAAATGAACCAGCTAACTACCACAAAGTGCCACTGCTTAATTCCCACTGTTCACGTCTAGCGGAAAATGAAGAGCTTGACAAACTAGCAAAAGAAGGTAACCAGGAAGAATAATTTATTGTTTCTTTCATATCAATGAAGGAAACAGAAACAACAAATAAATAAGTATATAGAAACGCATGGCAAACTAGAGCATTTCACAACGTCCTAACTTGAACCTAAAGAGAGCACAACGAGCCACAATCTTCCGACTCCGATCAGTATACACTAGACAGAAAACCCACCTCTACAGAATGCAAAGGAATACATTCTCTTCAATATACATGGCAAACCAGTCTAATAGATCCCAGAACATGTTCATCAAAATTTATGTGAATTTATATACATATGTAAGTACCGTATTCTGATCTCAAGATTGATAATTTGTAGACAAAGTATAGAGTACTTATGATCTGATAACTACTAAATGTATTCTCTGTATGACATGCTGAACATAGGAAAAGAACTCTGAAGATGAGGAAGAAAAAGGAAATTTACAACCAGTCAGGCAATAACTAGCCAACAGAGCTGATAAATACATGGATACATGGCTCGTGTGATTGAAGAAAGTAAAAAAAAAAAGTACCCCCGTCACGCCAAGTGGCGTATAGGGAAATATGGTGTTAGTGACTATATTTTACAGACCTTCAGCACATGACTTTTGGGGTAATGTGGTCGGTATTACGCCCGTGCTGCTTTACTTTCCCAGAAAAAATCCGGTACCCATTTAAGGCTGGGTGAACCCGGAGCCGTCGGTTGGGATCGAACCCTACCCTTGTCCGTAGTAGTCCAGTTCACTAACCACTGAGCTATCGCGGCTCCCACTAATTTTTAGGGAATTAGTAAAACCCAGGTGTCCTCGCCAGGGTACGAACCCCGGCTGTTGCCGTGGTAAGCCAACCGCCTATCGATTGCGCTAACCGGACATAGAAAATCTCTAAACGTTGTGTACGGTGAAGTCTAAAATTTCACATTTCTGCAAAATTCTACTTCGTGGCGTGTCCTTCATCTCTATATTCTTATAAAATACAACTATCCCATATCTCTGCCTCCTCTATCCCTTAATGGCCACTCAAACTTCACTCGGTGCAGCAGTACTACCCATGTCGGGTTCTTCTCACACAAATATGTACACTTGTTGTTCAATTGAATAATGATTCGCACCGTCCTAAGTACATTTGCTGTTAATAATAAAAAAAACGGATTCCAAATACTTACTATTGAATCGAATGATTCACAAACGTGGACGCTTGTTATTTACTAGAATTACTAATAACACCTTTTATAATCCATCGTGTACCATTAATTGCGTGCTTTTAGAAATGCTAATTTACCGGATCAACTCTCATGTTCTTTCAATAGTACTTTATATACATATTATTGCGTCATTAAAATAAAAAAAGGTGTACTCATATAAATATCCACTTCTTTTATATATATATTCATACCGTGTCAAGTTTTAAATGAAAAAAAAAACCCAATTAAACAGATATTTGTACTTGATGGCATTGAACTGTTATGAATCTTAAAAAGATAATATCGCCCAAACAGGCGAAACAAATCTGACTTTAAAGAATTGTCATGCGTAGTATGAGTATCGCAGTCAACCGAACGAACCTTATACTGTTAAATATGTACCCAAAAGGCATGTCGTTTTAAACAATTAATTTTAGTGAATAAGTTTACCAGCACGGCTAAAGTTTTATAATTTGACGCTAATTAAATTATATATAAAAGTAAGAGTTATTCCCCATTTACATCACTGCTTGCTGATAATAATGTAATTAATGCAATATATACAAATAATTAAATCATTTCATGGCTTAGTAAAGTATGTCACGTGGAAGAAATAACACAACCAAAACAATTATTGATAGATGTTTGTAAGTTACTGCAACATGCCGTGTAAACAAATGCGATCGTTATGAATTTGAACTTTGCTTATTTTTTCCCGTGCGAGTAATCACTACTGCCTCTCTCCAGGAACGAATCTTAAAGTCAGTGTTTGTTTATCAGCAGCCACCTAAAAGAGGATCAACAATTTTTCTAAAACACCCGCTGAAATAAAAAAAAAAACATCACCCTCATTGACTCTGAGAATAACATTAGCAAATGTTATGAGATTAAGTTATCAAATAAAACAACATAACGGACTGACAGTCGTTTCCGAGCTCTCCTTTTATTAACAGAAATGCAAACAATTTTCCCAGGGATAACATTTTTCTCTCAAGAGAAAACAACAACAACTGAAAGCAAAAAGCAATTCACAGCTTTTCAAAATTATCAACTTCATTAACTTTTAGAACATCGCCAGCAAATATCAGGGATCATCTTATTTTTCCCGTCAAACAAAACAATTTCAGGACATCTTTTAAAACATGGATCCACAAGTTGGAATATCTGGATTCATGAACACTGACGTGACCTGCCACACTGGTTTGGTGAATAACCTAACGGTCGATTTCTTGATTGGAACATTTGAATGAAGCTGTTTAGTTTAGTTTAGTTTAGTTTAGTTTCATTGAAAGATTATCTTTATAGCACAAAGGACAACTCCATAATGAGAGCAGAATGACAACAACTTTGAACATTATTCACGGCTCTTTGTTTTCATTCAAAGGTGGCATTTTAGTTCTAGTCTAGGAAATATTGCAGCTTTGATGGACGAAGATGTCCGGAGTTTTGTACATTCCCCTCATTCTTAAAACTGATATTTGGTGGAAGTGGTTTCATTTTGTGACATCACGCACAGAATGTAACATTTTTAGCTCAATTATTCAATGTTAATGTGTGATGATATTTCAGTAGCTACAGTTCGTAACAAATAAATCAAAGATTGACAAATCTGACAGTTTCTGGAGTACAATATTCAATTTTAAAGCACACAAAGTTTTAATTTGAAGAAACTTTTTTCTTGTAATCACTTTAAATGTGTAATAGAAGAAGCTTGTGTATTTGTATCTTCATAGATAGGCGCACATGAGCAAAGTAAAGTATCGGCGAAAAACAACTGTGCGACCTAGTTTCACGTGCTGAAATACAAACCTTCATGTCGTCAGTAAATAAGAATCGAAAATCCCTGACGAATAAAACATACACAGTATCGGAAAACTGTTAAAAATAAACACAGCGGAAAATGAATTAAAACACCTCTGGATGCATGACTGCATCAGATCGAAATGTCCGGGTTCAGTATGTGCAGATTGATTTGACAGCTTTATGTCAAATGTTCACACCAAGAATATGTTCAGTGAACACACCTTGTTGAAATAAACGAGAGTGAGAACTTTGCGTCAGAAATCATTCACTTAACTGTATCGTTGAAAATAAAAAGCTAAATGAATAAAAGCTTCACACCACAACATTACAAAATACCTCATGAGACATATTTACCTTTTCTCTCGTTTGCTAGCTGACCAGGTGATCGGTGTTCGATTCCCAAATAAGACTAGTTATATATATATATATATATATATAATAATAAGACTAGTTATATACATATATATATAAAAGACTAGTTATATATATATATATATATATATATATATATATATATATATATATACAAAATAAGACTAGTTATATATATATATTTTACCGATATATCTTCAAGACTCGTGCAATCTCTGTAAATGTGTACTCAAGTAATTTATCTCTGGTAGAAAGTAGGTGATCTGTTGTAGTGCTGACCATTTGACTCATAAATGAATAGTAATGGCTCGTGTAATTAGAGAAAGTAAGATTCACTAAATAGGACAACAATCTCCCTGAAATCTATGTTAACAATTATTTTTAAAATTACAGAAAATCTCTAAATGTTGTGACTTTGTACGGTGGTCTAAAATTTCATATTTCTGCAAAATTCCACTTCGTGGCGTGTCCTTCATCTCTATATTCTTATAAAAGACAACTATCCCATTTCTCTGCCTCCTCCATCCCTTAATGGCCACTCAAACTCCACTCGGTGCAGCAGAACTACCCATGCTGGGTTCTGTTCACACAAATATGTACACTTATATTTACAAATATATACGCAAATATTACTTGCTGTTAAAATGAATAATGAATTCGCACCGTACCTATGTACACTTGCTGTTTTATCTAAGACTGAGTCACAAATACGTAAAACAAAAGTAAAGCGCCCCGTCACGCTAAATGGTGTATAGGGAATATGGTTTTAGTGACCATAAATTTTACAGACATTCAGCACATGATTTTTGGGGTAATGTGGTCGGTATTACGCCCGTGCTGCTTTACTTTCCCAGAAAAAATCCCGTACCCATTAAAGGTTGGGTGAACCCGGAAGCCGTCGGTTGGGATTGAACCCTACCTCTTGTCCTTTGTAGTCCAGTTCACTAACCACTGAGCTATCGCTGCTCCCTACAAATACGTATACTTACTATTAAATCGGATGATTCACAAATGGGTAGACTTGCTTTGTTCAGTTTAACGTGTACTCGAGTAATTTCTCTGCGGTAGAAAGTAGGTGGTCTGTGGTGGTGCTGACCATTTGATTCATAAAATCTCCAGTGTTTATTGAAACATATAGAACTTACGCTTTATTATACGTACAACAGTAGCGTGATGAATATTGTTTGCAATTTCATTTTCTATGTCTGCCTTGTTACAAAATAAGGAGGGAAAACTAACTCAGTTAAGTCCCTCCCGCAAGCTGGAAACAAAAATGGTGCTATAGTCATTTTTCAAAACTCATGCCCCTTTTCAAAATGCTTATGCTTATAATTTAAATGCTGCGCCTTATTAAGCCGTTTGGAGTCCAATGTTGAAATTGTGTACGTAAACGGTTTATTGCCATGACATCATCATCACCATGAGTGCCATCTCCACAACGAATGTAGCTACCATGGAGCGCCATTCTGCTCTGTCTCTTGCAGTGGTGTTGCAGGTTGTCATAGGCTGACTTGTCCATCTTTTGATGTTACTCGTCCATGTTAGTTTTGGTCTGCCTTTGCCTCTTTTACTTTGTATTTTCCCTCCAAGATTACTTTAAGTAGGCTGTTGTGTCTTTTAAAATGGGCCAAAAATCGCATTTGTCTTGTCTGAATTGCATTTAGTAGTTCTCTTTTCATTTTTAGTTGTTTTAAGACTTCATCGTTTGTTGTTCTTTTACTTTCCATGACATTATATTAAAAAAACAAACAAACATCGGAAACAGATGGATCGAATCCAATCACTTGTCTTTGAAAATGAGTTGACACATTATTTTTTCTCCTCTCTCTTCAGCGCCAAACCGTTAAGTGGTCGTAGGTACGTTATGTCGTTAGTTTACGATATTTGTATCTTTCATCTAAACCCATCCGTCATTAGCATGGACAGATTTTTAAATTAACATTTTTTTTTACCCGGCAATTTCGACCTAATATTTTCGACTTTTAACAGTGAAAGGTTCTTAAACGTGCGCTAGGTGGTCACCTAGTTTCACCTTTATCGACAGCGGATCTCATTACCTCACTTCCAGAGCAGGAACGAAACTATGGATTCGAAGTGAAAAATTCCTACCGCCGGTTTTGGGATTCAAACTCGGAACCTCCTGTCCATAGTGCGAGGTCTTACCTCTAGAACACCAAGTGCGCCAAATTATTGTAAGAATTTTAACATATCTTCGGAGATTTATAGCCGCGATAGCTCAGTGGTTAGTGAACTGGACTACAAAGGACAAGAGGTAGGGTTCGATCCCAACCGACGGCTTCCGGGTTCACCCAGCCTTAAATGGGTACTGGATTTTTTTCTGGGAAAGTAAAGCGGCAGGGCGTAATACCGACCACATTACCCCAAAAATCATGTGCTGAAGGTCTGTAAAATTTATGGTCACTAACACCATATTCCCTATACGCCACTTGGCGTGACAGGGGCTCTTTACTTTTTTTTTTTACTTTCGGAGATGTACGCTAATCTGGTAATTAGTTGAATGCACATATTTGTTATTAACACATTCCATTGAAATGTTATCTGAGTTTTTGGTTCCCAACCAACAACACTCAAATCGGTGAATAAAAGAAATGTAATATATTTTGTATTTCAACACTACGATACTACACCGATATCATCACAATTATTCAAATACAATCGCAACATATTGATTGTGTGGGCTGTGAACAGCTGTAATGAATAATCGTTATATTTTTTTGTTTCTAGTGAAGTTATATGTGAGCCATGCCGGATGCACATATGGGTTGTGGTAATGGGAGGAGCATGGTGATATTTTATAGTACAATGGGGGCTAGGAGGATGATGATTTTCCATTGAATTTGACGTTGGTAGAATGTGTTTGTAAACATTTGATGTTGGGAGAATGTGTTTATAAACAATTGATGTTGGGAGAATTTGTTTATAAACATTTGACGTTGGTAGAATGTGTTTATAAACAATTGATGTTGGGAGAATTTGTTTATAAACATTTGACGTTGGTAGAATGTGTTTATAAACAATTGATGTTGGGAGAATTTGTTTATAAACATTTGACGTTGGTAGAATGTGTTTATAAACAATTAATGTTGGGAGAATGCGTTTATAAACATTTTATGTTGGGAGAATGTGTTTATAAACAATTAATGTTGGGAGAATGCGTTTATAAACATTTGATGTGGGAGAATGCGTTTATAAACATTTGATGTTGGGAGGTGAGAGTATGAAACAGTTGATGTTGGGAGGTTAGAGTATGAAACTGTTGATGTTGGGAGGTGAGAGTATGAAACAGTTGATGGTGGGAGGTGAGAGTATGAAACAGTTGATGTTGGGAGGTGAGATTATGAAACAGTTGATGTTGGGAGGTGAGATTATGAAACAATTGATGTTGGGAGGTGAGATTATGAAACAGTTGATGTTGGGAGGTGAGAGTATGAAACATTTGATGTTGGGAGGTGAGAGTATGAAACATTTGATGTTGGGAGGTGAAGGTATAAAACAGTTGATTTTGGGAGGTCAGAGTATGAAACAGTTGATGTTGGGAGGTGAGGGTATGAAACATTTGATGTTGTGAGGTGAGGGTATGAAACATTTGATGTTGGGAGGTGAGGGTATGAAACATTTGATGATGGAAGGTGAGAGTATGAAACATTTGATGTTGGGAGGTGAGGTTATGAAACATTTGATGTTGGGAGGTGAGAGTATGAAACATTTGATGTTGGGAGGTGAGAGTATGAAACAGTTGATTTTGGGAGGTGAGAGTATGAAACAGTTGATGTTGAGAGGTGAGAGTATAAAACAGTTGATGTTGGGAGGTGAGATTATGAAACAGTTGATGTTGGGAGGTGAGATTATGAAACAATTGATGTTGGGAGGTGAGATTATGAAACAGTTGATGTTGGGAGGTGAGAGTATGAAACATTTGATGTTGGGAGGTGAGAGTATGAAACATTTGATGTTGGGAGGTGAGGTTATGAAACATTTGATGTTGGGAGGTGAGAGTATGAAACATTTGATGTTGGGAGGTGAGAGTATGTAACAGTTGATGTTGGGTGGTGAGAGTATGAAACATTTGATGTTGGGAGGTGAGAGCATAAAACATTTGATGTTGGAAGGTGAGGGTATGAAACATTTGATGTTGGGAGGTGAGAGTATAAAACAGTTGATGTTGTGAGGTGAGGGTATGAAACATTTGATGTTGGGAGGTGAGGGTATGAAACATTTGATGATGGAAGGTGAGAGTATGAAACATTTGATGTTGGGAGGTGAGGTTATGAAACATTTGATGTTGGGAGGTGAGAGTATGAAACATTTGATGTTGGGAGGTGAGAGTATGTAACAGTTGATGTTGGGTGGTGAGAGTATGAAACATTTGATGTTGGGAGGTGAGAGCATAAAACATTTGATGTTGGAAGGTGAGGGTATGAAACATTTGATGTTGGGAGGTGAGAGTATAAAACAGTTGATGTTGTGAGGTGAGGGTATGAAACATTTGATGTTGGGAGGTGAGAGTATGAAACATTTGATGTTGGGAGGTGAGAGTATGAAACATTTGATGTTGGGAGGTGAGAGTATGAAACATTTGATGTTGGGAGGTGAGAGTATGAAACATTTGATGTTGGGAGGTGAGAGTATGAAACATTTGATGTTGGGAGGTGAGAGTATGAAACAGTTGATTTTGGGAGGTGAGAGTATGAAACAGTTGATGTTGAGAGGTGAGAGTATAAAACAGTTGATTTTGGGAGGTCAGAGTATGAAACAGTTGATGTTGGGAGGTGAGGGTATGAAACATTTGATGTTGTGAGGTGAGGGTATGAAACATTTGATGTTGGGAGGTGAGGGTATGAAACATTTGATGATGGAAGGTGAGAGTATGAAACATTTGATGTTGGGAGGTGAGGTTATGAAACATTTGATGTTGGGAGGTGAGAGTATGAAACATTTGATGTTGGGAGGTGAGAGTATGTAACAGTTGATGTTGGGTGGTGAGAGTATGAAACATTTGATGTTGGGAGGTGAGAGCATAAAACATTTGATGTTGGAAGGTGAGGGTATGAAACATTTGATGTTGGGAGGTGAGAGTATAAAACAGTTGATGTTGTGAGGTGAGGGTATGAAACATTTGATGTTGGGAGGTGAGAGTATGAAACATTTGATGTTGGGAGGTGAGAGTATGAAACATTTGATGTTGGGAGGTGAGAGTATGGAACAGTTGATGTTGGGAGGTGAGAGTATAAAACATTTGATGTTGGGAGGTGAGAGTATGGAACAGTTGATGTTGGGAGGTGAGAGTATGGAACAGTTGATGGTGGGAGGTGAGAGTATGAAACAATTGATGTTGGGAGGTGAGAGTATGAAACAGTTTATGTTGGGAGGTGAGAGTATGAAACAATTGATGTTGGGAGGTTATAGTATGAAACAATTGATGTTGGGAGGTGAGGTTATGAAACAACCAAAGTAGGAGTGTATGTTTTTTATTTAGTATTTTCTTTTGGAAGAATGATGTTACAAAACAGTTAATTGTTTTGTTGTGAGCTTGTGAAACAATTGAGTGTTGGAGGATGAACTTTTTCAACATTTGATACCTGGGAAGATCAGTTATTGGAGCAAATGATGTTGGAATAATGGATATAATAAGTGGGTGAGAGTTAGAGAGCAGAATTATATGTATGTATATATTATTGAGTTATTTGCGGGTAACCGTCATTGCACTCCGAACATGTTCATAGGTGTTGAGATCCCTTCCTCATCCTCAACAAATCTGCAGTGTCCAGCGACTGACGACTACGGTTCTGTGTTGGTTGATAAGTCTTCTGACACGCCCACTAAGTTTCTTATTTCTGGCTGGAAATTGATTTCTGGCTTAGCTCCCATCTGTTTCACTCGAAGGAGTGACGTGGACTCATGGTTGTCGAAGTCCTGTGTCCTTCCCACATTTTGAAGGGCATTGATGACGTCCGCCTGATCCATTGGTTGACCGTCTTCAATGACAGAGCAGCTAACCTGTATGTATGTGAAAGTATTGTAACGAGCCCCTTCACGCCAAGTGGCGTATAGGGAATATGCTGTTAGAGACCATACTTTTTACAGACCGTCGGCACATGATTTTTGGGGTAAAGTGGTTGGCATTACGCCCATGCCGCTTTACTTTCCCAGGAAAAAATCCGGTACCCATTTAAGGCTGGGTGAACCCGGAAGCCGTCGATCAGAATCAAACCAGACTTCTTGTTCTATGTAGTCCAGTTCACTAACCACCGAGCTGTTGCGGCTCCCTGTATGTATGTGTATATATATGCACACGGTATGTACACGACGATAGGTCATGACGAGTTAACTAAACTAAAAATAATCCACGTAAAGTTGAATGTACATTAGAAGCGAACGATTTTCCTTGTCAGTACTAAAGATCTCAATGTCGGCGAGATTGCGTACAATGTGTTTCCGGTTATGAAAAGAGATGTAACCGAGTAGGGACATAGATTACATGGTGTAGGGGTGTAAGAGAATAGAGCCTAGATTACATGGCTAGGGAGATAGGGGCTGTCTCGTACAGATATTAGAGATTTGACGGGCTAAGAGAGAAATGTGTGAAGGGTTTTGAAACCTTGATGATTCAGGAAATCAAGCAAACAGAATAGTGAATGATCCACGAGATCTTGGTGGAACGTGTATAGAGAGAGATACGTCCGTCTCTTCTCGAATTGACCAATGGGGAAATAGAGCCCTCTGGGAGACGATGAGAGAAAGAGTGAACAAGTTTAGAGACAGTTACTCAAGAACCACCAAAGAGAGTAGGTTAGTTAGCCACAGCCATCAGAGAGTAGGTTAGTTTGCCACAACCACCAGAGAGTAGGTTAGTTAGCCACATCCATCAGAGAGTAGGTTAGTTAGCCACAACCACCAGAGAGTAGGTTAGTTAGCCACATCCACCAGAGAGTAGGTTAGTTAGCCACAGCCACCAGAGAGTAGGTTAGTTTGCCACAACCACCAGAGAGTAGGTTAGTTAGCCACAGCCACCAGAGAGTAGGTTAGTTTGCCACAACCACCAGAGAGTAGGTTAGTTAACCACATCCATCAGAGAGTAGGTTAGTTAGCCACAACCACCAGAGAGTAGGTTAGTTAGCCACATCCACCAGAGAGTAGGTTAGTTAGCCACAGCCACCAGAGAGTTGTTTAGTTAGCCACAGACACCAGAGAGCAGGTTAGTTAGCCACAGCCACCAGAGAGTTGTTTAGTTAGCCACAGACACCAGAGAGCAGGTTAGTTAGCCACAGCCACCAGAGAGTAGGTTAGTTAGCCACAGCCACCAGAGAGCAGGTTAGTTAGCCACAGCCACCAGAGAGCAAGTTAGTTAGCCACAGCCACCAGAGAGCAGGTTAGTTAGCCACAGCCACCAGAGAGCAAGTTAGTTAGCCACAGCCACCAGAGAGCAAGTTAGTTAGCCACAGCCACCAGAGAGCAAGTTAGTTAGCCACAGCCACCAGAGAGCAAGTTAGTTAGCCACAGCCACCAGAGAGTCAACAAGTTAAGTATTGTAGAGTTGATCATTACCACGAGGATTAGATTGGTGGTAGGTTGTTGATAGTGCGCAGAAGTTGTGAGATAGATTTCTAGTTTGATAGTTAAATAGTGTTAGGAGTAGTTAAAGACGAAACCAAGACATTTGGAAAGTATAGTAGTAAATGTAGGATTAGTAGAGTTCTCGAGATAACCATGTTCATGCAACGTGTGTTTTAGTAGTAACTGTAAGTGATGCAAATAAATACAGCTTGTATGGGTTGGAGGACCCTCATAACATCCTCAAGATTTGAGTTGTCTGTTCATGTTATGTCCAGGACTTACTTAACATCCTCAAGATTTGAGTTGTCTGTTCATGTTATGTCCTGGACCTTCATAACATCCTCAAGATTTGAGTTGTCTGTTCATGTTATGTCCTGGACTTCATAACATCCTCAAGATTTGAGTTGTCTGTTCATGTTATGTCCTGGACCTTCATAACATCCTCAAGATTTGAGTTGTCTGTTCATGTTATGTCCTGGCTATTCATGCTTACTTAACCAATGACAACGCGGAAGATCACAAGATGACACAGAAGTAATCAAGTCGAAGTACTACCACTATACAGAAAGTAAGGGAGAACTAGAGTGTCTACATAGTGTGATAACCAACAGCAAGTCTTAGTGCAGCGGACATACTACGTCAGAGCTCCCTTGCTTAACTTAAGATGAATAAGAAAAAGCAACATTGACGATTTTAAAACTGAAAAAGAAAGGTCTACTATACACCGTTGATCCGTCCATCTATAAGAATCATTATCATCATCATGTGCCATACCGGTTGGCGTAGGCGATCATGTCCCTCCACAATCTTCTATCTACAGTGCATCGTATCAGTTCTGTTGTTGACTGTTTTCCATGCCATGACACCAAGCTATCCAGTATTTTCTCTCTTTGTCGCCCGCGATCTCTCTTTCCTTTTATTTTGCCAGTTGTAGTAACCAAGTATTCCAACTTTCCTCTCTTCATGATGTGCCCGAAAAATGTTGATTGCTTCTTTCTGATGTTTTTTAAGAGCTCCCTTTTTGTGTTGGCCTCTTTAAGAACTTCCTCTATAAGAATCTATAAGAATAGGAAAGTAAAATAAATACCATCTTAACTAGAGTTAACCAGCCTTTATTTCTATAAATTATCCATGTGTTTGTATTGAGATCGTTCTGTGCTTTTCTGTTGTTCGGTGAACAGACGGGAATGCTAATGACTGGACATTGTCACAGTAGAATGATGATATCCGTAACAGATACATGTAAGAGGGAGAAATAAAGGTAGCAGTGATGAGTTTATCTATCACGTGGTACGGTGAGTATAAGTGTATAGAATTTGAATGGTGCGATGAGAATGAGTTTCTAGAATAATGAGGGCGTTGGCCAGAAAATATACGAGAATTATTAGAAAAACTCTTAATCATTCAAGCATGTATTTTTCTTAACTCTTTCCCTACGTTTCACCGCACTAGCGCCATGCAGATTTCGGTCACATACGTTTAGCCGCACAGTGCGTCACTCTTAATTTGATTACTGTAAACTGTCATAAAACTATATTATTTTTATATGTCTTGTATCATTTTGGTATTGGTAAAATATAATTCCGCGTTTAATTATCTAATAATTCATATATAATATGTTAAGTGTTATACAAATACAAACATGTAGATTAATATTTAAAAACATTAAAAGTGTTGCCTCTGAAATCTCTACCGCTAAATTGATAAAAACCTTCCGTACTGAAAGAGTTAACTCTTTCTGTACGGAAACTTTTTATCGACGCAAAGGAAAAGATTTCAGAGACACAATTTTTTTATGGTTTTAAGAGTTAATCTGCATATTTACATTTTTTCTAATATACAACATATCATATATGGATTTTTAGATAATTGGACCAGGTATTAGATCTCACCGTATCCATGAGGATACAATACATGTAAAAAGAATATAGTTTGATAACGGTTCACACTAATCAATCTGAGAATAACACACTAAGCACGAAACGTACGGAAAGAATTAATCATATTATTATGTGAGCTTTGATGAATAAAATACGCGCAAGTCTTATTTCTTATCAATCTATTTATGCATATCATAATGTCAAGGTCAGAATATTTAATTTTATTGGAAGTTAATAGCAGAAGTGTTCGGGGTTCGGATACAGCTTGACGTTCTGTAGTCAACCTGGCTGAAAAAAAATGGTACCTGACTGGCCGATTTAGGGAAAATATCATGACAACGAGTAAAAAGGACTGGTCTTAATCAGTTTCGAATTCTGTGACCTTGCACGGTAAAAAAATGAATATTTCATTTTACTACGATTTGATATATCACAGGACAGTGCTTTATTTACAGCACCTGTCAGATTAGGCTTCCAAATCTGTTTTTAAATTAAGAATAATTTAAAATATGTATTTCTCCTTCTCCCTCATCCTCTTCTTCTTTCTTCTCAGCTTCCTCCTCTTCCTCTTTTCTTCCTCTTCTCTTCCTCTTCGTTCTTATTCTCCTTCTTCCACCTCCTCCTCACCCTCTTCCTCTTCTTTCTCTTCGTCCTCTTCTTCTTCCTCTTCTCCTCCTCTTCTTTTTTCTCCTCCGTCTTCTCCACTTTCCCCTTGCTTCTTCTTCTTAACTTCATCTTGCGCTTTTCCTGCTCTCTCTGTACCTCTCTAGTACCGTAAAGACGTTCTCATAGATATCCAGTGTGTCTCGTGACCTGATGTGCGCCATCCGTTTGTGTGGAGAGAAGTTGGTGTTGACAAGTTACTTCGAGTAGTGTTAAGTTATGTACTGTCCTATTTTATACAAGAGATCAACTCCATTCCTCTTTCTTGAAACCCCCCCCCCCCCCCTCATCAGCAGCGTTCCGGCCTTTTAGGTTCAAATAACATTTAATGGAGATATTTTCATTTGATGGATGGGAGAAATACGGCCTGGTGTAGAGCTGACCATGTTGCACAGAAATGTACTGAAGGTTTGAGGATGTTGGATCCCTTTCAGACAAAAATAAATATGGCTTGTCATAGTGTTATGTACATTAGGGTGGTGTGAAGGAAATATGGCTTGTCATAGTGTTATGTACATTAGGGTGGTGTGAAGGAAATATGGCTTGTCATAGTGTTATGTACATTAGGGTGGTGTGAAGGAAATATGGCTTGTCATAGTGTTATGTACATTAGGGTGGTGTGAAGGAAATATGGCTTGTCATAGTGTTATGTACATTAGGGTCTATCTATCTATCTATTGACCTTTCGAGCCGTAGCCGGCCCATAGGGCGTAGACCAAGATACTCCTTCTCCTATCTGAATTTTTGTTCTAGCAGTTTTCTTTTAAAGATATTTTATCAAATCTCGCCATTTGTCTCTGTTCTGTGCAAGCAGCTCTATCTCATTGAGGGAGCCGAATCCTGCTGCTCTTGCCTCTCTCATCAATGTTCTTCTCAGTGTCTCCCTGGGTCTTCCTCTTTTTCTTTTACCTGCTGTTTCCCACATGAGGGCTTGCTTTGCTATTCGGTTATTATCTCTTCTCATCACATGTCCAACATATGACCATCGTCTTTTCTTTATTACTGAAGATATTAGTGGTTGATTGGCGATTTCTCTAATTTCCTCGTTTGTTTTGAATTCGTTCCACGCTATACCAAGTATTTTCCTTAGACATTTATTTTCGAATGCGTTCAACTTTGTTTCCATGTCTTTTGTTGTTTTCCAGCTTTCACACGCATACGTAAGGGTTGATAGTACATTTGATTTGAATAGTCTAAGTTTTGTGTTTGCGCTGATGAGTTTTGATTTCCACAACTTTTTCGGGGCTTCTGAAAGACATAGCTGCTTTAGCTATTCTGATTCTAATTTCTTTACTTGTACCCCCTTCTCAATCAATGTGACTTCCAAGATAGATAAAGTGATCGATCTCTTCTGCTGGTTTGTTTTCCATGTATATTTTGTCTTCTGTTGGAATTAAACTTTTCATGACTTTAGTCTTTTCATGATTGATCTCAAGCCCAATTTTGATGGCTATTGATGATAGTTCATTTGTGTTTTCCTGCATCGTTTTTATCTGACTGCTGATGAGAACTATGTCATCAGCAAAGTCGAGGTCCTCCAAATGGTCTCCTTGTATACATTCGATGCCTTTATTACCAGTGCAGCATTTCTTCATTAGGAAGTCCATAACAATTCCAAATAACAAGGGCGATAAAATACATCCCTGTTTAACCCCAGTTTCTATTGGGAAACATTCGCTCATTCCTTCCTCTGTTCGAACTGCACATGTGTAACCATCATACATGTCTTTGATAATATTTATGATTTTTGATGGTAAGTCATATTGCTTCAGAATTTTCCACAACGAATCTCTATGAATACTATCAAATGATTTTTTGAAGTCAATGAAGTTAAGTACAAAAGGTTTTTGCTTTTCAATGTGTTCCTCCAATATAAGTCGTAGAGTGAAAATGTGGTCAAGGCAGCTTCTCCCTTTTCTAAACCCAACCTATTCTTCCTTCACGCATTACTGTATCTATTGAATCCTTTATTCTATTTAGGATGATTTGGCAGAATAACTTTGAGGCAACTGTCAAAAGTGTCACGCCTCTCCAGTTGTTACAATCTCTCAGATTGACCTTTTTTGGAATCTTAACAATGATTCCTTTTTTACATTTATGAGACGTCTTCTCTGTTCTCCAAATGATGTACATTAGGGTGGTGTGAAGGAAATATGACTTGTCATAGTGTTGAGTACACTAGGGTTGTATGAAGGAAATATGACTTGTCATAGTGTTGAGTACACTAGGGTTGTATGAAGGAAATATAGCTTGTCATAGTGTTGAGTACATTAGGGTGGTGTGAAGGAAATATGGCTTGTCATAGTGTTGAGTACACTAGGGTTGTATGAAGGAAATATGACTTGTCATAGTGTTGAGTACACTAGGGTTGTATGAAGGAAATATGACTTGTCATAGTGTTGAGTACACTAGGGTTGTATGAAGGAAATATGACTTGTCATAGTGTTGAGTACACTAGGGTTGTATGAAGGAAATATGGCTTGTCATAGTGTTGAGTACATTAGGGTGGTATGAAGGAAATATGGTTTGTCATAGTGTTGAGTACACTAGGGTTGTATGAAGGAAATATGACTTGTCATAGTGTTGAGTACACTAGGGTTGTATGAAGGAAATATGGCTTGTCATAGTGTTGAGTACATTAGGGTGGTATGAAGGAAATATGACTTGTCATAGTGTTGAGTACATTAGGGTGGTGTGAAGAAAATATGGCTTGTCATAGTGTTGAGTACATTAGGGTGGTATGAAGGAAATATGGCTTGTCATAGTGTTGAGTACATTAGGGTGGTGTGAAGAAAATATGGCTTGTCATAGTGTTGAGTACATTAGGGTGGTATGAAGGAAATATGGCTTGTCATAGTGTTGAGTACATTAGGGTGGTGTGAAGGAAATATGTCTTGTCATAGTGTTGAGTACATTAGGGTGGTATGAAGGAAATATGGCTTGTCATAGTGTTGAGTACGTTAGGGTGGTGTGAAAGAAATATGGCTTGTCATAGTGCTGAGTACATTAGTGTGGTGTGAACGAAATATGGCTTGTCATAGTGTTGAGTACATTAGGGTGGTATGAAGGAAATATGGCTTGTCATAGTGTTGAGTACATTAGGGTGGTGTGAAGGAAATATGGCTTGTCATAGTGCTGAGTACATTAGTGTGGTGTGAAGGAAATATGGCATGTCATAGTGTTGAGTACATTAGTGTGGTGTGAAGGAAATATGTAAGCACATTTATCAAACGTGGCCTAGGTAACTCACTTGTTTATGGACCTAATTACTGTAGACAAGGTGGGAGTTTGGATCCCGATCTCTGGCGTCTAGGTTCACACAGCTTTAATTTGATACCCGACATTTCTAGGAAAGAACAGCCTGGTGTGGTTCTGACCATGCAATACATTAAAAATGTACCGTTGTTATAGTCTGTTCATAAATTCATAAATATGTTTGCTTTCGATTTGCGTGAAAACTACCTGTTAGATCGCAGTGATAGTATGTATGCAGTCATAGAATGTCCATGCCGTTATATAAACATTTTTTGCTCTTAGACGCTTTATCTAATTTTCAATATTTCTTATTTAGGCCTTATTAAAATCGACCTCACGGAATTGGACATAATTTTATAAGATCCACGGTGCTCAGTCGTCTTGCTCTAAAAATATTTGGTTTTGCCATTGAAACAGGCCGAAGAAATGCAAATTCTTGGTTTCCCAGTGCTCCAATTCGACTTTCAGTTGAAACCGATATTTGAAACCGAGGTGTAACAATAAATAGTAACGTAATAATGCAAATCAGCTGTTCATGTCAAAGACGTATTCTGTTATTGTGGTATAATGTTGGCTTCTAAAAACTGATGTTTATATTATAATAGTTTGAAATGCAGATTTATAACTATGCAGAAGGTTACCGTTTTACTATACCAGCACTTCCGCAGGGAACGTGAGATGTGGGCCTCGGTAGCCTAGTTGGGTAAACCACCTGACTGGACTACCAACGTTCGGACAACCCGTGTTCGATTCCCGCTGGAAGCAGTGTGAATTGTACTCGTGGTTGGAAAAAAAAATAATACCCCCACGGTCGACCCAGCCGTTGGCAGAAATGGGTACCAGGGAATTACCCTGGGAAGGTGAGGAATGTCGCCTCGTATCTGAGTTTCGATGCTTGAGGCAACACTATACAGAAATCTCCGAACATTTCTGGATAGGCGGCCGAGCACATATGGGTGGAAACTCGCGTGATAAGACGCCGGTTCAAGTCTCGTACTTTACCTTTACCTTTACGTGAGATTGGTCATTTATATTGCGACATTCATGACCCAGAGAGACGAACACAATTGGCAATTGGTCTGGGTACATCATCCTTTACTCGTTGGATTAAACAAGACTCAAAGTGCATTCATATCAAGCAAGGAAGGAAAAGAGAAGTTGACAACTTTGAGGCAGATGTCATAAGACGGGAGATATTTAAAATATTGCCTACAAATGTACTTATTACTCTTAGAAAATTGAAATTAATACTGCATGCAGACTGCAGTATTGCAACTTCTAAAAGTATACTATGGAAAATTGTACGAACCGCCGATTTCATTTTCAGGAAAACTATAGGCGGCAAGTATATTATTTGTAAAAATCCACATTTGATTGCTGCCCGAGGCAAATACCTGAGGCAGTTCTATGAGCAGCAGTCAAGGCTATGATATTGTATATTTGGGCGAATCCTGGGTCAATGCTCACCACACCTATGCTAAAGAATGACAATCAGTAGACGGTGAACATAAAAGAACAATTCCCAGCAGAAAAGGCCAGCGCACTAACGCATGCTGAAAGCTGCGGAAACGGCCTAGTCCTTGACATTTTTCAATAAAAAAAGTACTTAATGTAGCGACTACCACACAGACATGAATGGACACATTTTCAGGCACTGGTTGGAGAACGGTCTTCAAATCCTTTAGAGATTTTCTTGCCTAGTAATGGATATTGCATCTTATCACAATGATGTGTTAGCAGAAGACAAAGTACCAACTGCATCAAATACAAAAGATCAAATTAGGGCATGATTGCTAAGGAAAATGTCAAATTCGGCGACATATATTTAAAACCCGAGTTGTTGTAGCTTGTGAGGAATACAAATAAGAAAATGATGCATCTTATTGACAGAATCATTGAGGATTATGGCCACACTTCTCTGCGACTCCGTACATATCATGCATACCTCAGTCCGATCGAGCTCGTGTGGACTCAAGTAAAAGGATGAGTTGCAGAACAGAACATGACATTTAAAATGTGTGATGTTGAAGTTCTGACACGTGAGACGCTCTCAAGAATAGACATTTAGTTCTCGAAGAAGTATGTTGCATTTGTGCTCCTGGGTAGAAGACAGGTACTAGCAAAGAGATGGATTACAAAATGTCCAGCCATTAACCGTTATCAACCTCTTGGAATCAGCTGATTCGGAATGATGAAGGCCATATTTTGTTGACAGACAGAATAACTGCCTTGGATGATTAAGCGTGTGTTGAGCAAATGGTTAAGTGTATGCACAATGGCAACAAATATATTTTAATATCAAAATGCGTCTACCATAATTTAAATTGGAGTGTAATCAGGACACTTTGGGGTCTAATATTGACCGAATCATGTTTGCCATTACACGTAACGGGCAACACACACAATTACTTGATCTATAAAAGTATTATGTAGATATGCTTCTGAAAAGAATTGACCTGGAAAATTTTACCGTAAAATCTAAAATTTGAATTATGAAAATATTGAAAATTGACATATTTGCAATGGTTCTAAAAGATTAAATGTATTCGCCGATGTGCAAAATCTGTTGTTTCTGTGGAATAAAGAATAGCCTAATGTTTGCGTCATAGATATTCTACGGTTGCATGAAAAAAAATCACTGTTATGTAACAGGTAGTTAGTTTTCATGCAAATCGAATGCAAAGGTGTTCGTGAATTTATGAACAGAGTAATTGAAAGATATGGGCACTAACAGCTTATTCCCTTTAGGCTTGTAACGCGACGAGATTGCTTCTTCTTGATTCCTCTACTAGATACTACCAGGCGTATCAGCCACTGATTCTTTTGACGATCAGCGGCCGAGGTAACAAAGAAGACAAAAATGGCTTACATAATATTTAAAAATATATTTTTGCTAATGTAAATCAAAGTGAAATATGAGATGTTCGTTCAATCACATTCTGACATCGACCTTACGTCGCCAACACGGTTGTTCACCGTGAATGTCAATGTCGAATTATCCAGCTCAGGTCAGATCAATGAGTGAGCGACACTAAAAACTGCCACCTTGGCTCTCATCTCCGGCTTGCCGCCCCATCCCCAATCGTTAGCGAACTCACAGCAATCAGGGACCACACATTCCCCGTTAACCTCTCCGCGTGTTTGGCCACACTACCACCAGGTCTGACCGCACGAGTAACGCTCACGAAGCGCTCGTGGCAAATTGCCAAAGTTTGAACAACATTATAGAGTACTCGTGAGTTTTGATTTATCATTCTCAAACACGTTGCATCTTGTGAATTAAATCACAACTTGTGTTTCCTCTTTTTGTTTCCCTCATAAAATACATTACATTTTAATTACGTAACCCACGAAAGTTTCACAAGTTTTGAAGCTTCTGTCATAACTTCTACAAAATTATTCAAAATGAAATATATTTGTTAAGTGTAAAAGTGTCAAATTTCCGTGTTGGTATTTAATAGCAACACCGGTGGAGCATTTTACAGGTAAGGTTAAAGTAAAACTAGTTCAACAATTATACTGCCGTAGGTGTATCTAGAGCTTGCATTTCATAAAACTAACCTACTCCCATAGATGTGAGTCTGATAGTGCACTTAACTCACGTTTTTAACTTTTCCTAGCCCTGTTTTAAAAAGAAGGTTGCCGTTTTTACATTTTCACAGCTGTAGTGGTAACTAGAGAATGTCACTCGTAAAAATAGATTTTTCGACATTCTTATTCCTCTTTTTTCGCACGAAGTTGCTTTGCGCTGTGTTATGTACTTTGGGGTTCTGTGCAATCGTGTTCTATATATCATTTATTTGTGTCTAGACTGTTATTTGTCATTGACCTTCCAGCAAAGCAGCTAATATTTGTAGCCCGGGTTTCCTCCTCATGGAAAGTAGTTAATCAGGTATTTGTTTGGTCTTTTATTGTGTTTTCTATACATTTCTCTCCTCTTAGTGGACTTTCCTCAGGACGATTATGTTCCTCATAGATGGAATTTTAGCAGAGCTTCTCTCCAACTTCTGGGAGCCGCGACAGCTCAGTGGTTAGTGAACTGGACTGCAAAGGACAAGAGGTATGGTTCGATCCCAATCGACGGCTTCCGGGTTCACCCAGCCTTAAATGTGTATCGGATTTTTTTCCGGGAAAGTAAAAGCAGCACGGACGTAATACCGACCACATTACCCCAAAAATTATGTGCTGAAGATCTGTAAAATGTATGGTCACTAACACATATTCCCTATACGCCACTTGGCGTGACGGGGGCTCTTTACTTAAAAAAAAAATACTTTTCTCTATCTTCTACTTTGCCAGAGTGAACTGCTAGAAGCTATGGGCTAAGGCCGTCTTACCAGACACAATGTTACACATATTTTTGTAGGGAAGCCAGGACATATCTTCTTTTGTAAAAAAAAAAAAGTACAATATAAAAGTTCCAACCACGCCTTGCTAGACGTATGGGGAATATGGTGTTTTAGTGGCCATATTTTTCCACGACCTCAGCATACGTTTTGGGTTATGTGGCCAGTATCACGCCAGGTCGTCTTTACTTTAAATAAAAATATCAGATACCATTGTTTAGAGGCTGGGTATACCCGAAGCATTGTCGCCCCACTTCTGGGAATCGAACCGGGACCCTTCTGATCTGGAAGCGAACACACTAACCACTCGGCCAACGAGGCTCCCTGTGTTAAGTCATCATCATCATCATTAAGTATCGGGCCTACTGGCGTAGGTGATCATGTCTCTCCACAACATTTCGTTCTTGACAGTTCTTTATCATTTCTGTTGCTGACCTTCTGCCAAGCCATTCTCTTAAGCTGTCTGGTATCTTTTCTGTTTGCTTCCCTCTAACTCTTCGTCCCTCAATTTTTCCAGTTGTTACAATATATTCCAGTTGTTCCCTTTTCATTACATGGCCAAAAAATGATGATTGTTTCTTCCTAATATTGGAAATTAGCTCTCTTTTTGCTTTGACCTCTTTCAGAACATTTTCATTACTCTTCTTAGCTGTCCATGGTATTCTCAATATTCTTCTGTAAAACCACATTTCTACAGACTCCAGTGATTTTCTTGTCTGTTGTCCTATTGTCCATGATTCACAACCATATGTTAAGACTGGCCTTACATAACAATTAAGAACTCTTTTTCTTGTTTCTATTGTCAAAAAATGGATTGCATAGTATTTTCCTCATTTTTTGGAAAGCTGCTTTTGCCTGAGCCATTCTGCATCTCACCTCTTTTGTACATCTTCCGTCTGAGGTTAACAAAGTTCCCAAATATTTAAATTCATTTACCAGTTTTAGTATTGTTTTTATGTGATTATTCTCTATTAATCAGTCACTAATAAACCTCTATCAATTAGCTTATTTACTATTTCCTTTAATAACCCTTTTTAACAATTCGTACATAGTACCCATACTCATTTGTGTGTTCGGGATCTCTGTGCTGAAGTACTTACTATACATTCCATAACTTGTTACACAATTTGAACCAAGAGTTAATTTTTCTTTTACATTTCACACAATAAACGTGTGATTGAAACTTTCAGCCGTGTATTATGTAAACGTGCGGACAATACTTTCAGCAAATAAACCGATTTGCTTCAGCTTTCTGATACAAACAAGGGAAATTAAAGCTGATAGTGACGTTTACAATTTTGTTGTGCTTCACATTTGGAACAACGTGATACTCCATAGCAAGTTTTCAGCAAACACAACAGTCATGCTCGGGTGAGTCTTTCTGTTGATGTTAAATATGAGAACATTTTGTTTGTGCTAAAATAGAATCATTGTTGGGTAATAACAATTTATTTGTTTTTCCTTTTTGGTGATTAGCATTCTGTAGGCCATTAGACAGATAAAGGCACCAATAGAGACTGTCAATTCAGTCTGATATTAGTTAATCAGTCTATTAAATTCTTTATAAAATAACCTGCTATATCTTTCTTCAGTTTCCTCAAGTATTTGTTATCGTGTAGAGACCATTTGAAGAGCTACATTTGGCAGAGCTTTTAGAAAGAGCACCATCGTTATTTTTTATACTTCTGTATTTAATACCTCCACTTTTTCTTTTACCTTTTAGCTCCCTGTGGAGCATAGGCCTTCAACAAACACTTTCCAGGCCGTTCTGCTTCGTGCCATTCTTTTAAGATCATTATCTACCTTTTCCATCCTTTTATTCTGCGTAAGCAACCATTAATGAAGGTCTGTATCTTCATGATTGTCATTTTTGTTATTCTCCATGCTTCACAGCCAAATAATAGCACTGGCTTAAAACTGGAGTTGAAATTTTTAATTTTTGTTTTTAACAAAATTTCTTTGGATTTCCATATGTTTCCCAGTGTAACGAAAGCTCCTCTTGCTTTTGATATCCTTATTTTGTTATTCTTTGTTCCTCCCTATTTGTCTCTATTACTGCCCAGATATATGCAAGATTGAGGAGAAATTAATAAAATAGATATAGAGAAAAATAAAAAAATACGGCGCCCACATTACCCCAAAAATCATGTGCTGAAGGTCTGTAAAATATAGGGTCACTAACACCATATTTCTCTATACGCCACTTGGCGTGACGGGGGTACTTCACTTCACAGTTAAAGTTAAAACTTCAACTAACAAGAGGACAACACAAACCATAACGACGTTTCGGTTTAATAGGCCTTAAGCAGGAACAAACATACACCACACACACACATATGTATTTAAAATACAAAAAATAATAAAACAATATATATATATATAATAATAATAATTTCAAACGAGAAGAAATAAAAGGATAATTGGAAATAAATACTTCTCTGTATAATTGTATGTGTAAGAGTCTTAGTGCGCACTGGTTATGTGTGTGTACACAGATGTGAAAATGTGCACACAGTACACAGTAACAGAAGTATCTAAATACGTCTAGTAGAGGTATTTCTCATGTTATTTGGTTATTGCCAACTGCATTAATTCTCATAATTTTGGTTTTATCTTTATATATTTTCAATCCCGGCTGTTGTGATCTCTCATCAAGTAAGCTCATTTACCTCCACTAATAATATATAGTAATAAAATATATTAAAACATCCACTGCAAGGGTTTAATGAGATCTTCTAAGTTCATCTTTGTGTTAGACTATCTGTCATTTTCTCTTCTAAAGAGACATATGTGTTGCTTTTCAAAACAGCAAAGCAAAACGAGAATATAATTATTCAACAACATATTCTTGAAGTAAAAAAAGAAAACTACCCCCGTCACGCCAAGTGGCGTATACCGAATATGGTGTTAGTGACCATACATTTTACAGACCTTTGGCACATGATTTTTGGGGTAATGTGGTCGGTATTACGCCCGTGCCGCTTTACTTTCCCAGAAAAAAAATCCGGTACCCATTAAAGGCTGGATGAACTGGAAGCCGTCGGTTGGGATCGAACCCTACCACTTGTACTTTGGAGTCCAGTTCACCATATTATTGAAGTATTCGCACAAATATGAACAGTTTTTTTTTACATTTAATTTTATTATTTAACACCAGTTGAGGTGCGCTTGGCCGTGCGGCTAAAACCACTGCTCCGCTGGCTGAAAAGCTACGGTGTTCGAAGCCCGCGGTAGACAGAAAGGATTTTTTCTATCGAGGGTGAAATAAAAATCCTGAGTCGCACACGTCATGCCGACTGCTTGACCAAGCGGCCTTTATCCCTCTGGTTCTATCATTGGCCCCCCCCCCCGACATACACCAGCAATGGTACTATGTGTCGTAAAGATAGTTTTTTAACACCAGTTTTCATTTACAGATAATCTAGAAATCACAAGCTCCAAAGATGAGATGATCTAACAGGGATAACGTGCCGCATGATGTTTTAGTGCCAATAGTTGGAAAATCAGAAGCCAGAATGGCATATCAACACTCAATCACACAGAAACACACAATCACATAGGAACACACAATCACACGGGAACACACAATCACATAAAAAGGTAAAAAAGTAACGAGCCCCCGTCACGCCAAGTGGCGTATAGGGAATATGGTGTTAGTGACCATAAATTTTACAGACCTTCGGCACATGATTTTTGGGGTAATGTGGTCGGTATTACGCCCGTGCCGCTTTATTTTCCCAGAAAAAAATCCGGTACCCATTTAAGGCTGGGTGAACCCGGAAGCCGTCGGTTGGGATCGAACCCTACCCCTTGTCCTTTACAGTCCTGTTTACTAACGACTGAGCTATCGCGGCTCCCACAATCACATAGTAACACACAATCATACGGGAACACACAATCACATAGGAACACACAATCACACGGGAACACACAACCATACAGAAACAACACACAATCACACAGGAACACACAATCACACATAAACACACAATCATACAGAAACAACACACAATCACATAGGAACACACAATCACACATGAACACATAATCACACAGAAACACACAATCACATAGGAACACACAATCACACAAACCACACACAATCCACAGAAATACACAATCACACAGAAACACACAATCAAACACAATCACACATAAACAGAAAATAAGACATAAACACACAATAATATATAAACACACAATCATATATAAACACACAATCACATATAAAGAAGATACGAAACACTATATTTATACTAATTAGCTATGTTGAACAGAAAAGCACAAATGGCTATGTACACTAGCGCCAGCACGCCAACTCAAACAGTTACAATTATCGGCAGAGTGCTTTCACTTAATGCAGGCTGACATCCTGAACTACGGTCTGATAGGAGATGCTGTTTTAAATGTAAATTTCTGTTTTTTAAATACATATAAAATATTAATGGGGCAACATGTGTCAAGATCGACGAAGAAGAGAGTTGTTCAAGACCATACTCCACCTCCCTGTAGTGATTCTAGAAACAGACTACCCTGTTTGGTCACAGGAGTAGGGATCAAAGAAGGAAAGCAACTCGGTACTCAAAAATGTCGTGCTGAAGTCGGATGTATTGGGCTGAGAGAGAGGCGCAAATAAAACACAACACATCACCGCCCACTTAACGTCCTTTTAAAGATGGATGAGTTTAAGGACTATTTATTCATTTAATAGTCGTCAGGTGAGCGCAAACAGAATATAATATATATCTATTTTTTAAAAAAAGTAAAATACCCCGTCACGACAAGAGGCGTACAGGGAATATGGTGTTAGTGACCATAAATTTTACAGACCTTCGGCACATGATTTTTGGGGTAATGTGGTCGGTCTTACGCCCGTGCCGCTTTTTTCTTTCCCAGAAAAAAAATCCGGTACCCATTAAAGGCTAGGTGAACCAGAGCCGTCGATTGGGATCGAACCCTCCTGTCCTTTGTAGTTCATTTCACTAACCACTGAGCTATCGCGGCTCCCTATATATACTTATTTTAACATATAAATGTAGCATTTTATTCGTAGATTGCTACATTTTTACACTTACATAGATTTTATATATTTAATTGTCTTCGTTAGTTTAGTTTAGGCACGTTCCATTGCATCACACTTCCGCATTTTTTCTTGTGCCCACATATATGTCAATAATGATCATCGTCTTCTTTTAGTCAAAAAATAAGTGGCGTTATTGAATTCAAAAGTGCTGGAATCAAAATGGAAATAATCACCGGTTTATGGAGTTTGACAATATATCACAGCGGATTGTCAATGATACTTTTGTTGTCTTGATCATTTATTATTTTTAGAAATATAAACCTGTACGTGATTATTCTTTAAAACATTAATGCTGATTAGAATAAAAAAAAGTTAGAACTAAAATTTTAAAGTTTGTAATGGAAAGGCATAATTAACACCAGCAAGAACTACTGACGTCATCCTTAGAAACTATTCTTAATATTAAGCGAAAATCTGTCACAATTTTACTAGCGAATACGTTATTGAAGCCTGAAGTCTGAAGGAGGAGAGCCTGTTGGCGGTCTAGAGGTAAGACGTTGGCCTCTTGACAAGACGGTCTCGGTTTCAATTCCCATCACAGACGATATAAACTTGAATTAAAAATCGATTCCGTGGTTTCATTGTGGATTTACCCTTATCTTCCTATGGTATTTGGGTAGTGAGATCTGATTTCTAGCCCTCTCGGATAACGGCAATTAGCAGGATGCCCCGTGTGCACTTGCAAACCTTAAAGAAAACCTTGGCTGTTCAAATCGAAAGGAGCAGCACACCATTTGGCCGTTGTTCGGGGAAAATTGTTACAAAAAATCGCTACCCACAGCGTGGAACCTATACCGCGCTACGGAGTTCGTGCACTTTGGTTAGGGTTCTCCTCGAATTTCTCGAGATTCTCGAGGGGGGGCATGAAGGCTTCTATGGGTTCGTACGGTGTGCATTGATGATGATCGTAACAGCATTACTATATTGCACGTGTGTGAAATCATTTTAGTCAGGCCACATTACCTTCATTTTGGTTTCAGTAAAACGAGAATCTACTTCCGGCTTTATCAATAACTGTGATTATTTTGTATTTATTAAATGATTACTTTTTACATGATTATTTTCGCTATTGAACTTCAGTTTCGTATCATCTGCATATCTCAGGTTTTTAAATCCCTTACATGTAGTCCAGGCGTGTGTTGTGTATGTGTAATAGTGTTTTCACTGTACAAACGAGTTGGGACCAGGCGATAAGATGAACGCTCCTTTGTCATGTACGCCCCTTTTTTAAATTCAGGTATTCTCCCAGTTGGTTTTTATTATTTTAACTCATGTTGATTGTTCCCAGTACATTTTGCTGGTACTCATTCGATCTTTCCCATAAAAAAATGTATGTCTTCTGTCAATTTTACAACTTCTGTGTGTTTTACTGTGTCAAAAGTCCTATATTAGTCAAAGAAAGATAGGTACATGCTTGCTTTAACTTCCACTGCTCTTCTCGTCAATACTCGTATGCTACGTATGGCATTTGATGTACCTCTCACCTCTACAAAACCGCATTGTTTTTATTTATTTAGAAATTGTATGTCTTATCTTATTCCCGAATCTTCAATATTATATGAAACGGTATCTTGGTAGCATGACTCATGAGAATGATAGTTAAATCATCTTCAAATTCAACATCTCCTTGTTTCCTTGGCAGAGCAATGAAGATAGATTTCAAAAAGTCATCCCTACATTAATGATGTCATTCAATAGTTTTGTAATTATCGCTAACCAAAATTCTCCTAATTCTTCTAGTTCCGCTTTAGTTAACCATCTTTGCCCGAAACCTTGCCATTCCCATTATTTCTTAAAGATGCGTCTGTTCCACCAATCAGTATGCTTTGTCCTTCACAATAATCCCCGATGTCTATGTTATCTCACTCATCGTGAGATATTTCCTTTATATATTTATTCCATCTCTTAGCTATCTCAATTATTTTTCACTCCGTTGTTTTTATACGTATTTTTGACATGTCTTCATCTGTTTGTACATATTCGCATTATTATTTATGTATTATTTCTCATTTTCTGAATATTTTTTTCTAGATATTCTTCTTTAGCACCGTTGCATTTAATACTTATTTCTTTTGTATCTGCCTTTATCTATCTTTACCATTCGCCCATTCTTTTTTTCTCCATCAGTTCCAGAGTTTCGCATGTCATTCACTTTTATTTTGCTTGTCTTGTCATTAATGGAAACATCCCATTCCATATTTGTTGTATGGTTTATTTAGCCTCCTTTTGTCCACGGTTCTTCTACTGTTTCTTTCTGATCCACAGTGTTTTATATTTGTTGTATATACATGTATTTAACCTCAGATGGTATACATATATATATATATATATATATATATATAAATATGTGGATTGGTTCTTAAAACCATTAAAAGTATTGTCTCTGGAATCACTTCCGTTGCATAGATAAAAAGCTTCCGTACGGAAAGAGTTAACAAAGCATCGTTGTGCACACATACAACTTTTAATGAGAAAATCTTGTGTCCTATTTATTGATACTATCCTATCTATCACAGCGGGACGTAGACCACGTGGCCCTATATGGTTGTTAAGATTCGGGTACATATACGTAAGGTTACCAAGACCCAAAGAATTGAGGATATCAGCGGCATTTAGTCTTGACCAAATTGTTTTAACTTGTTTTATGGTACTGATGAAGCGTAAAAAGGATGTTTTAGCTATACTTTAACACTGACACTTTGGGGTACAGGTCTTAACGCTTAACATGGGCGAAATGTCAAAGTAATTACAATATTGTAGTTTGAGATATTTTCATTTTTAGAATGATCCTTGTCATCAAAGTATTTCGATCCTTACATCTTTTTGAAAAGATAAGTGAGCAGGCTCCGAGTCATGACATTCATGTGTTTCTTTCGCATAATGTATGAGTCTTATTAGGTTATATGCTGTGAATAGTTGTAAGGAAGCGCCACATTTTTTCATTTGTCTAGCTTGAGGACAAAGCGCCACATTTGCCAGTGTTAGCACATGCCGATACTGTGTATTCTACAATTTTGTCTCTAGATCTCTAGTTCTTGGTCCTCAACTCTTGAGGTAAAATTTCCGGCTACATTTGTAGGCACTTAATGGGTCTTGATTTGGCTTTATTTTCATGAAATCATTAAAAAGACACTTTATTTTCATGAAATCATAAAAAAACCATTTTATTTTCAAGTTTCCTATTTGTTTGAAACTTGATTTGGCATTGGAGACACATTAAGTTATAAAGCAAGATCTATCTAAATTGATCCAATTGGAATTCGCAGATCTGTTCACAGAAAACATCCCTGGTTAACTTTAAAGAGCCTCAATTTGAAATAAAGCGCATGAAAAACCTGCTTGCCTGTCTAATCCTTTAGTTCCCCTGGAGCCACCCAACACAATTTTTCTCCCCTCTTTTTCCTCGTTTTGTGCCAGTTTCTTGGTTTGGTAGAATTGTTCCCCTTGTCAGGTCATCAGTTTATTTTCTCCGTTGTATACTTTTACATTTTCTCCCTGGCACTTTCTTGCAAAATGGTGTTAGTTTTGTCCTGTAGATTTTGTGACACACCAGAGTGAATAGAAGAATTTGGTGGACGGAGAAGAAAACCAAAGGTAAAGCTTTGAAACGTCTAGTGAGGTAAAAAGCAAATAAAAAAAAAAAACAAATATTTAATACATATTGAATGAGACGAAATTTTTTTGGCAAATAAATAAACATATAACGTAATAAAACTCATATTAGAAAAGAAAATACTAGATAAAATAATACAAACAATTAATTGGACTGACAACATAAGGGAATTGGCAGTAGAACCTATGACAGCGGGTACGATCAAGAAGAGAGAGAGAGAGAGAGAGAGAAATAGAGAGAGAGAGAAAGAGAGAGAGAGAGAGAAAAAAAAAGAGAGAGATAGAATTTAATAGAAGCTAACTTCGATGCGGTTGTGGCATAAGATGATGATGACATGGTAATAACTTTATTTCCTTGTTTTCTACCGGGGTAAAATAAAAAACGACCGTGTGTTGTCGGGGCCTCATTATGGGGGAGGTAAAGAATAGTGACACTGTGACCTTCCAGGCATGTCGTAAGAGGCGACTAAGGAGGTTGATCGATGGCTTGACAAGCTGTCATTGTAAAAAGTATTGTTATGGAAACAAAGCTAGAGATTTTAGAGCAGTGATCTCTGCAATATGTGCCATTTTGGCACGCAAGGTTTCTGTTTTTGAGATTGTGGTTCTGCCCTATGTGCCGTCTTTGGCTCGAAAGGACAATAGATAGATAGATAGATAGATAGATAGATAGATAGATAGATAGATAGATAGATAGATAGATAGATAGATAGATAGATAGATAGATAGATAGATAGATAGATAGATAGATAGATAGATAGATAGATAGATAGATAGATAGATAGATAGATAGATAGATAGACAGACAGACAGACAGACAGACAGACAGATAGATAGATAGATAGATAGATAGATAGATAGATAGATAGATAGATAGATAGATATATAGATAGATAGATAGATATATAGATAGATAGATAGATAGATAGATAGATAGATAGATAGATAGATAGATAGATAGATAGATAGATAGATAGATAGATAGATAGATAGATAGATAGATAGATAGATAGATAGATAGATAGATAGATAGATAGATAGATAGATAGATATATACATAGATAGATAGATAGATATATACATAGATAGATAGAAAATACAAAAGTAAGTAAAGATCTCCCCCCTCCCCTTATGGTTTATGTTATTGGTATACAACAAGCAAGACCTCTTTAAAGCCTACAATCTTAACTTTGATACAAATGTAGCACTGTGTCTGAATGAGGTTCAAGGAGCTTCTCTATTGTACGGCAGATTTGAATTAGATGCTGTCTTGCATGACTTGTTATGACAAAGAGATAATCACGAGATCGCTGATATAATTAAGAAAAGTGTTCACAGTACCGATGTAAATGTAGGACACATGGAGTAACTCATTCTTCATCATCACTTATTTTCAGTAATTGTGAGTTATTGAGTTATTAGCGGGTCATCATCATTGCACTCCGAACATGTCCATAGGTGCTCTGATCCCCTCCTCAGCAAGTCTCGAATTGTCCAGCGACTGACGACTCCAGTTCTGTGTTGGATGATTAGTCTTCTTACACGCCCACTAAGTTTCTCGTTTCTGTGCCCATCTTAATTCCCATCTCTTTCATCCGAAGGAGTGACGCGGACTCATGGTTATCGAAGTCCTGTGTCCTTCCCACTTCCCAGAGGGCATTGATGATGTCCGCCCGATCCATTGGTTGACCGTCCTCAACAATAGCGCAGCTAGCCAACTTGTCCGCCCTTTCATTTCCCCATACTCCAGCATGTCCTGGGACGTAGACAAAGGTGACCTTACGCATTTTTGTCAGTAATTGTGATATGGTGTTAATTTGGGAGACTCTTCATGAGATACATAATTCAGATTCCAGGCTCGTGTCTTGTGTACTTGCGCAGTTCCCTGGTCTAGAAATAGTGAGCTACCTCACTCACTCAGAAACCAAGTTTTCTTTCAATCAAAGAAGGAACAATTCAGCAAAGTAGTAAGGTTTGTGTTTGTAAAAGTTAAGATCTCACCTTGAGTTGAATTAATCTACTTTTCTTTATTTACAAATCAATCAACGGAATAAAAAAACTAACATGGTAGTGTAATAAACCACTCAAAACACAGTATTAAAAAAACCCATAGTACTCAAGAAAACAGAGCATTCAAGAGCATGAAGAAGACGCCTCATGTTACATCTCTTTTCTTTTTCCATGGTCTTAAGTTACTGTGATTCACTTCTAATATAAACTTCTACTCGAGGTGACTAAATAAATCAATACTAATTTATAGGCTAGGAACAAACGGTCTATTCTTGAACTACAGTCTATAAACTTTCCACTGTAGTCGTTAATCTTTCTACTGCCATCTCGAACACAACCCCTAACCCGTCAACAGCTCGGATCTTTTCTAATTTCTCCAGACCAACTTTTATAGCGCGTTCAAAAATGTTTGCCGTTGTTAAAAAAATTGTATCTCAGCATTGGTGACAACCGTTGTTAACAAAAATATATCACAGCATTGGTAACAACCGTTGTTAACAAAAATTATATCTCAGCATTGGTGACAACCGTTGTTAACAAAAATTACATCTCAGCATTGGTGACAACCGTTGTTAACAAAAATTATATCTCAGCATTGGTGACAACCGTTGTTAACAAAAATTGTATCTCAGCATTGGTGACAACCGCTGTTAACAAAATTATATCACAGCATTGGTGACAACCGTTGTTAACAAAAATTGTATCTCAGCATTGGTGACAATCGTTGTTAACAAAATTATATCACAGCATTGGTGACAATCGTTGTTAACAAAATTATATTTCAGCATTGGTGACAACCGTTGTTAACAAAATTATATCAGCATTGGTGACAACCGTTGTTAACAAATTATATCTCAGCATTGGTGACAACCGCTGTTAACACAATTTATATCTCAGCATTGGTGACAACCGTTGTTAACAAAATTATATCTCAGCATTGGTGACAACCGCTGTTAACAAAATTATATCAGCATTGGTGACAACCGCTGTTAACAAAATTATATCAGCATTGGTGACAACCGTTGTTAACAAAATTATATCTCAGCATTGGTGACAACCGCTGTTAAAACAAAATAAAACTCAGCATTGGTGACAACCGTTGTTAACAAAATTATATCACAGCATTGGTGACAACTGTTGTTAATAAAATATATATCTCATCATTGGTGACAACCATTGTTAACAAAAATATATATCTCATCATTGGTGACAACTTTTAAAAAAAATATATCTTAGCATTGGTGACAACCGTTGTTAACAAAAATTATATCTCAGCATTGGTGACAACCGTTGTTAATAAAATATATATCTCATCATTGGTGACAACCGTTGTTAATAAAAAATATATCTTAGCATTGGTGACAACCGTTGTTAACAAAAATTATATCTCAGCATTGGTGACAACCGTTGTTAACAAAAATTATATCTCAGCATTGGTGACAACCGTTGTTAACAAAATTATATTTCAGCATTGGTGACAACCGTTGTTAACAAAATTATATTTCAGCATTGGTGACAACCGCTGTTAACAAACTTATATCTCAGCATTGGTGACAACCGCTGTTAACACAAAATTATATATCAGAATCGGTGACAACCGCTGTTAACACACAATTATATCTCAGAATCGGTGACAACCGCTGTTAATACACAATTATATCTCATTATTGGTGAAGTTAAAATTGTTGAAAATCATCATCATCATCATGTGCCATACCGGTTGGTGTAGACGATCATATCTTTCTACAATCTTCTATCCACCGTGCATTGTATCAATTTTGTTGTTGACTATTTTTCATGCCATGACACCAAGCTATCTAGTATTTTCTCTCTTTGTCGTCCGTGATCTCTCTTTCCCTGTATTTTGTCTATTGTAACCAAGTATTCCAACTTTCCTCTTATCATGATGTGCCCGAAAAATGTTGATTGTTTTTTTAGGAGCTCCCTTTTTGTGTTGGCCTCTTTGAGAATTTCCTCGATGGTCTTTTTAGCTGTCCAGGGAACTTTTAACATTCTTCTGTGAAATTCCATCTCTGTCGCCTCTAATCGTCTTTTCATATGTTTATTTACTGTCCATGATTCGCTTCCATAGGTCAGAATTGGCTCTATTTAGCACCGATGAACTCTCTTTATCACTTCTATTGACATAGATTTGTTGCATAAGACTCAAAATACATAATGATATTTATATCATCGTCAACCCTTTGTCACAATATTTTCCTTCCTGTCAGGTAATTAGGAACTATTTATTCTGTTTCGAGATATAGAAATATGCTATAACCCTCGCCTTTTCAACACAGCCCACATCTTTTCAACGTAGGGTTACATTATGTGAGACAAACACTAGAATGAGCAGCCGAACAACAAAGACAGGCTAGAAGGGGGCTCGCGGAATGGATCCCGCATCAACCCACAACAACTATAACATGCCCACACTGTCCAGAATTATTCCGGGCCCTATCTGGCTTGCTCTACCTATTCTTACATAAGACCAACCTAAAAACTGCATGAAATTAGTGGATGGACGAATATTTCATGATTCCACGAACTTTCTTGTTTACCGCAATAAACATCATTGACTTCTGCAGTTGTTGTGTGGAACCAGTCCCCTTTGATAAATACAACGCTGGTTTAATATGAATATAGTTGATAGATGGTTTGTAATAGTTTCCCTATAGTTGTATTTATGTATGGATTATATAAAGAAACACAATATTCAAATGAGTACTGATTGATACTAATTAAAAAAAAGCGAATGCAAGATTAATTGATTTAGGACAAATGGACTGGGGACTTTGTGACAACGGGAAAAGATCGAAGGCAAATGAATCCGAATGGGCATAGAAGGGACGAAATAACAAAATGGCAAATGAAGCAATAATCTTATGAATTACTAATGTGTTGCAAAATATGTGGTGATGGAAGTAATCGGTCGGGAACGTTGCAAGTCACTGAGCATGATAGTAATAACGATTGATACTTATTTATTTCATGATATTCTCAACATTCTGTATAATCACAGTTCTATAGCTTCCAATGATAGTCTTGTATAGTGTTATATCGACTAGGATTCAATTCCATATGACTAGATTGGGTCACATAACAATGAAGGACTCTTTTTTTGTTTTATTTTCGTTACATTCGTCGTTTCCATGTTTTAGAATGTGCAACCTATACCATAGCTCTTTTGCGCCTAATCTTTGTTTACCATCTAAAATTTCAAGTTATTGTTTCCAGATATCTGAATTCGTTGATAAAATATATTTTAATAATTATATAATACAAATCCTTGTTTATTGTATTTAGTGTTTGATTTAGTTATACTTTGTTGTATTGCCTTTGCGGTTTACATTTACTCCATGTTCTGAGATCAATTTTCTTCGTGGGCGCAGACATCGAGAGTATTTGTGATGAATAAAGGCCTTACTGCGGTCGCCATGTGATGCACTCAGTTCACAGTTTTCGTTTCACTCCTGATTTAAAAAAAAAATCTCTCTCTGCGATCAACACTCAATCAGAGTAGGATTCCAGACTCTCACATGAAGACAGCTGTCTGTTTAAGTGAATTGATTGACCCCACAGGCAGAAGAACACCATAATTAGAGTCTGTTAGATCCACTCTGATTGAATACCTGTTAAAACGTTGCACTGTGTTCTGCGCCAGTGCATCAGATTTCAGCCAGCATTTTATTCAGGTTTGTTTTCCTTAGCCTTTGATTGTCCCTAATCTTCCTGCAAGGCAGCAGATTGTCTTTTCTGTAGGGGGATTCTGCCCTTAGATGGTCGGCCCTTCCAGGTTTACGAGCACCATCTGCCCGAGTCACTAGAGGTGACTAACACAGACATGCACACACAAAGATATAAGATGTGACCAACACTGACATGCACACAACGACATAAGGCATGACTATCACTGACACATACCAAGATATGAGATATGACTAACACAGACACACTCTAAAATAAGATAGGAGATGTGACTAGCATGGACATACACACAAATATATGAGACATGGCTAACATATACATGCACACACAAAGGTATGAGATGTGATTAACATAGACATGCACACACAGACATGAGCTATGACTAACACAGACATACACGCACAAATATATGACAAATGACTAACACAGATACACACTAAGATATGAGATATGACTAAACACAGACACACACAAAGATATGAGCCATGGCTAGCACACACACACAAGCTAAGATGTGAGCCATGGCTAGCGCAGAAACACATTAAGATATGAGCCATGGCTAGCACGGAAATACACCAAGATATGAACCATGGCCAGCACAGACACACTCCAAGATATGCACCTTGGCTAGCACAAACACCCACTAAGATATGAGCTATGACTAGCACGGATATACACTAAGATATGAACCATGACCAGCACACACACCAAGATATGAGCCATGGCCTGCACATACACCTACCGAGATATGAGCCATGGCTTCACTGAAACACACCAAGATATGAACCATGACTAGCACTGAAACACATTAAGAATTGAGCCATGGCTATCACAGACACCCACCAAGATAGGAACCATGGCTATCACATACACACAAAGATATGAGCCATGGTTAGCACAGACAACCACCAAGATATAAGCGTTATCTAAATGAGAACCATCATTGCCCAAGACTTCAACCAACACACAATAGTTATCTAAATGAGAACCATCGTGCCCAAGACTTCAATACACAATAGTTCTTCAACACACAATAGTTATCTAAATGAGAACCATCATTACCCAAGACTTCAACACACAATTGTTATCTAAATGAGAACCATCATTACCCAAGACTTCAACACACAATAGTTATCTAAATGAGACCCATCATTGCCCAAGACTTCAACACACAATAGTTATCTAAATGAGAACCATCATTACCCAAGACTTCAACACACAATAGTTATCTAAATGAGAACCATCATTACCCAAGACTCCAACACACAATAGTTATCTAAATGAGAACCATCACCATACCCAAGACTCCAACACACAATAGTTATCTAAATGAGAACCATCGTGCCCAAGACTTCAACACACAATAGTTATCTAAATGAGAACCATCATTACCCAAGACTTCAACACACAATAGTTATCTAAATGAGAACCATCATTACCCAAGACTTCAACACACAATAGTTACCTAAATGAGAACCATCATTACCCAAGACTTCAACACACAATAGTTATCTAAATGAAAACCATCATTACCCAAGACTTCAACACACAATAGTTATCTAAATGAGAACCATCATTACCCAAGACTTCAACACACAATAGTTACCTAAATGAGAACCATCATTACCCAAGACTTCAACACACAATAGTTATATAAATGAGAACCATCATTACCCAAGACTTCAACACACAATAGTTATCTAAATGAAAACCATCATTACCCAAGACTTCAACACACAATAGTTATCTAAATGAGAACCATCATTACCCAAGACTTCAACACACAATAGTATTAACAAACGCAAACTAATCATCACAAGTAACTACCACAAGGAATGGACTGAAACAGTAAGCTACTGTTTGCTTTAAAAAAAAAAATCTCAAAGTAGCATTTTAGTTATGGTTTTGGAAATATTGCAGAATTGATTGGTGAGGATGAAAGAATGTTTTGTACACTCCACTCATTCATAAAACTAACTCATTATAGAAGTGGTTTCAACAGAATTGATTGGTAAGGATGAAAGGATGTTTATACACTCCACTCATTCATAAAACTAACTCATTATAGAAGTGGTTTCAACAGAATTGATTGGTGAGGATGAAAGGATGTTTATACACTCCACTCATTCATAAAACTAACTCATTATAGAAGTGGTTTCAACAGAATTGATTGGTGAGGATGAAAGGATAATTGTACACTCCACTCATTCATAAAACTAACTCATTATAGAAGTGGTTTCAATTTGTGGCACCAAACACAAAAATCTTGCATTTCTAATTTAAGTTAAAAAAAAAATCTAACTCAGCGTAAATAGAATCTTCGTCAATCTGAATGGAAAATGATAGATCCAATCCACTTGGTGACCATCGGTTGTCTTCTTTTTTATTTGAAAGTCTAGATCGGTTGTCTTCTCTTTAATTTGAAAACCTAGAGACAAATACAGTACGCCAACTTTTCTTGTCTCGACGTTTACGGGTTTAATGTTTTTATTTCACCATTAGAGAGGGGAAAAAAACCCATTAGCCCTGCCGAGAACGGAGACACGGAGAACCATATTATTGACAGCTTTGCTGTTTTGTTTTTTTTCTTCAGTTCCTTTAGCATTTCAGAGACAAAGAAACATGGACTATTTGTGTCAGTTCTCTATAGTTTGTCTCCTTTATGGTGTCTATCGCGATGATTATTATTTAATGAACGCATCACCTTATATGTCTACTCTTTTCCCGTTATCGATTGACAGGAGCCGATTTAATCCACTTTGAAATAATCAATACTTGTCTTCCATAATTTATTTCCCTTTTCTGACAGAGGTCAGTAAATACACCAAAGGTGGAAAGAGATCCGTGGCTGGCCCATTGGTAGAGTTTTCATCCCAAATTTGATTAAACCAAGTGGTTAATGTGCTCGCTTCCTGATCAAAAGGGCATCGGTTCGATTCCCAGAAGTGGTGGAATTTTTTTTTCGGACCAGAAAGGCTCCAGCGTTCACCCAGCCGGTACAAATTGGAACATGTATTTTTCTTGGAAGTAACGGCGGCGTGGCGTGATATCGACCACATCGTCCAAAAATGTGTTGGTCATGGAAAAAAAAAACATGTGGTCACTAACACCATATTCCTCCAACATTTTTCCAAGGTGTGGAGGTGGCCTTTATTTTACCAATAGGTTAACTGTTTATTATATCTTCTTTGTTACTAGTGTCTGATTAAATTGTAGAAGGGGACTAAGATACAATACAATAAGCTCAGACTAAGATACAATATAATAAGCTAATGTTGACCCATACTGATGTTAGGATCAACGAACAGAAACTAGCCAAGACCACGTTACTTTTTAGTAGTGACCTAGAAAACGGTCTTCTCGACCTGGACAGGGAAACTAACATCGAAGTGGAAGGGCACATAAAATAGCCAGGAACCTAAATTGTATGGTGAAGAAATCAAAGGTTTTCAAAATAAGATATGAACGACGTGAAAAGTCTTCAAAATAAGCGGTGAACGACGTGAAAAGTCTTCAAAATAAGATATGAACGACGTGAAAAGTCTTCAAAATAAGATATGAACGACGTGAAAAGTCTTCAAAATAAGATATGAACGACGTGAAAAGTCTTCAAAATAAGATATGAACGACGTGAAAAGTCTTCAAAATAAGATATGAACGACGTGAAAAGTCTTCAAAATAAGATATGAACGACGTGAAAAGTCTTCAAAATAAGATATGAACGACGTGAAAAGTCTTCAAAATAAGATATGAACGACGTGAAAAGTCTTCAAAATAAGATATGAACGACGTGAAAAGTCTTCAAAATAAGATATGAACGACGTGAAAAGTCTTCAAAATAAGATATGAACGACGTGAAAAGTCTTCAAAATAAGATATGAACGACGTGAAAAGTCTTCAAAATAAGATATGAACGACGTGAAAAGTCTTCAAAATAAGATATGAACGACGTGAAAAGTCTTCAAAATAAGATATGAACGACGTGAAAAGTCTTCAAAATAAGATATGAACGACGTGAAAAGTCTTCAAAATAAGATATGAACGACGTGAAAAGTCTTCAAAATAAGATATGAACGACGTGAAAAGTCTTCAAAATAAGATATGAACGACGTGAAAAGTCTTCAAAATAAGCGGTGAACGACGTGAAAAGTCCTCAAAATAAGATATGAACGACGTGAAAAGTCTTCAAAATAAGCGGTGAACGACGTGAAAAGTCCTCAAAATAAGATATGAACGACGTGAAAAGTCTTCAAAATAAGCGGTGAACGACGTGAAAAGTCCTCAAAATAAGATATGAACGACGTGAAAAGTCCTCAAAATAAGATATGAACGACGTGAAAAGTCCTCAAAATAAGATATGAACGACGTGAAAAGTCCTCAAAATAAGATATGAACGACGTGAAAAGTCCTCAAAATAAGATATGAACGACGTGAAAAGTCTTCAAAATAAGCGGTGAACGACGTGAAAAGTCCTCAAAATAAGCTGTAAACGATGTCAAAAGACCTCAAAATAAGATGTGAACGATGTGAAAAGACCTCACAATAAGCTGTAAACGATGTGAAAAGACCTCAAAATAAGATGTGAACGATGTGAAAAGTCCTCAAAATAAGATGTGAACGACGTGAAAAATCCTCATAATAAGATGGGAACGATGTGAAAAGACCTCAAAATAAGATGTGAACGATGTGAAAAGACCTCAAAATAAGCTGTAAACTATGTGAAAAGACCTCAAAATAAGCTGTGAACGACGAAAGGGTCCTCAAATAAGCTGTGATGAAATTCTATGAATACAGATCCAAGCAGTTCAGTTCAATATTTAATTTTGACACAATGTAATTGTAAAATTAATGATGAACGAATAAAATATTTCATTGTTGTAAATGTTCATTATCTGTGATTATTTGACACGAAGAGTGCAATTAAAATGAGTAAATCCTGATTATTGATGTTAAAAAAAAAACAAAAAAACAAATAATAAGATGTTTTCGAGTTGTGGACAAGTCAAGACTAAACAAACCATCTACCAAAGGTTTCAGTTTAAAAGTTTTCATTGCAGAGCAAGCAAACAAAACAGACAACAAACTTCGAAGTTTGGAAACGCGGAAGGATTCAAAAGCAAATTATATGATGTCACTAATAATCACTGATCTACTGAACATCAATCTCTAACGGCGTTTGTTAGTTGTTCCTTTCTCTCTATGTCACGATGTTAGTCTTTTTTCTTATATCTTCTCTTGAATTATACTTTTTATGTGAGGCACATTTCTTGTTTCTAAGCGGTCTGTGTTTACAATAACTTGATGTTTACGCAATTTATGAATATTCTTCAACATAACTTTTCTTAAAATCAATTAAATGAAGAGATGAAAGAACGACAGTTGGTAACCAGTGTTCGTTCACGCTGTTTCAACTGACTGCGCTGCACTTTATAGAGAATAGATAATGTGTTTAACACTTTTGTACACGAACACAAGAAAAATGGAGTTTGTCCATAGCGGAGGTATGGAGTCCGCTTCTTGCAAAGGAGGTGTGGACTCGTCTCTATTGTATGTGCAATTCATGAACTCATGCGAGCATATATAACAACATAGATTAAATTTTTTTTTAAAGCTATAGATATTAATAGACAAATCCTGTGCGTGTCCTATCGGAGCCGGTATTAACGTTTGAGATAGCTCTAGTTAGTCGAAGGCCCCGGTATGACTGCAAACAAATTAAAATCCATAATTGCTCAACCACCCGTGGCAGTGGAATCATCCGAATTAACATTTAATCTGACCGAAGGATCCAAACAAAGAAAGGTAGCTGCAGTCACTAATATTGCCGCCACAGCACATAGCAAAAGACATAAGGCCAAGCGGCACCGAAAGCGAACGCAGCTGAACTGTTCTTCGTCATACGATATCATCATTCATCGTAAGCAATCAGAATATCAAAACACAATCCGGATGAAAAACTCAGCTCACGATGCGCACATAGCACTAAACTCAGTAGTTCCGGGAGTAATCTGGACTTGGAATATGAGGAAAGTATAAAAAGGAACAAATTTCAGACATAGCCTCAGTGGTTCCTGTCGTCTATCCGTCATATTGACCAAAAGTCCTAATGTTTAAGAGTATAGTTCTACTCACTGTGCTCATTAGTTAAAAAAAAAAACTAAACTTTTGACAGCTGAAAATTGTAGTAGTCGAGCTCTCCCCTCGATAACGGATAAGGAAGTGAAAGGTGATTAATTTAACCTTGAAAGAAAACATTAAGCGTTTTTTGTAAAAAAAAAAAGTGCTCTGTAAATTATATGCCAGTGATAAGTATTCGGAAATGGCGTGCAATGCTGTGTTGTTTATATGGTCGTACCGGCGTATAAATGAACAATGTACTGTGATAGCTGTTTTATATGCCTGAACTAAGAAACATATTATAGAGCACTTTACAGGAATTTTAACTGAAGTGTGTCAGCTAGTACGATTTCTGAACTTTCGAATCTAGAAGTTGTTGTAATTGTCATTTGAAAGGTATCGTGGTGCCTTCTTTCTTACTGTTCCATTCTAAAATCTTATTTCACCATGCTGCGGAAAGGAGGCACAAATCAACACGCAGAGCCAAGCGATTATATCATTAAAAGGTGATTGTACCTTGGGGATTTTCTTAGAAATTGCATTTCGCCATTATAGACCGGTTCAGGAGTACATTAGGTGGCTGACAGCATACGGTTTTGGCCAATTACATTTTTTGTTTTGTTTTGTTGATGTTCAGCGTTTCTTAGTGACATTTCCGTTCAGTGAATGTTTTTTCACGTTTACCTGACATTACCTAACAAAACCGATCCACCAGATCACAATTTATCCTTTTACTCTGTTTTATTTCTATAAAATTATTAATCGTTTCTCCTTACGGCGTGTTTATTTTGGGAGTTTTAGACGATGTAATCTTTTCTATATCCTCTGTGGTTTTATAAATTTTAGTAACGTTTGTAGTGTATATTTTAATGAAAAGGACGGAACAAAAATAAATAACATATGTAGATCAACTATGAAAATCTGGGATCTGTAGTAACTAACAATGGAGACAACCTGAAAGAGATCAAAGGAGGATTACTAACTGCAGCACACAAATTAAACGCCATGAAGAATATGTTGCACAATATCAGCAAGTCAGTAAAATTAAAATAATTAAGGACATGTATCTTCCCAAATGCAACTTACGGCTGTGAATCATGGATAATCACGGAAACAGAAAAGATAAAAATCTATTCATTGGAAACAAAATGCTACAAACAAATCCTTAAGATATATTGGATGAAGAAAAATAGCACTAAAGACATATTACAAGATTTGAATAATAAAAAGATCTGCCTTATAAAAACCATTCTACAGAGGAAATTAAAATACTATGGCCACGTCAAAAGACACAGTGGACTGGAAAAAAAAACAATAATGGAAGGCATGGTTCTTCGACGACGCATCAGGGGCAGACCAAGAAGGTGGTTTTAAGACATTAAGGAGACCTTGAACATGACAACAGAAGAAATGGAGATCTGGTTAGAGACAGAGATTCTTTCAAACGGGCTGTGATGAATGCAACGTTCTGCAAAGGATATGCTACTTGATGGGTGGGAGATCTTTCATTTGGAGCCTGTTTTCATTCTGTCTCCTCCTTTCCTGTTCTGTAGCACTTTTAGTAATCATTATCTATCTCGTCATTATAACCTTCTATTCTAAACATGATACTCTAAGCTCACGTTTACAAATGATACAATATAATCTTCACAAGAAAATACGATTTCACCTATTAGGTTTTTCATCATAAATGATAAAGATTCAATATTTGTCAACGTAAATTGTACCAGTGTAGGTTGACATAAACAACAATATACAAGAAGAAGAAAAGAAGAGGAAGAGGGTGATGAGAATATATTAATCATATCATCATCATGTGCCATACCGGTTGGCGTAGGTGATCATGTCCTTCCATCTTCTATCTACAGTGCATCGTATCAGTTCTGTTGTTGACTGTTTTCCATGCCATGACACCAAGCTATCCAGTATTTTCTCTCTTTGTCGCCCGCGATCTCTCTTTCCTTTTATTTTGCCAGTTGTAACCAAGTATTCCAACTGTCCTCTTTCATGATGTGCCCGAAAAATGTTGATTGTTAATCATAGATCTCTTTTAATTCTGTTCGCAGCTTTTCTAACATATTTAATTTCAAGTGTTGTTATTTTACGCTTTTGTCTTTTAATAATTCTCCATGTCTGACATTGATAGCACAATATGGGTATAATTAATTGTTCTTTTGCTTAGTCATACTGGGATTTTTAAATATAGATGCTATTTTGTAGTTTACGCTTTTTGCTTTCTGGACAAAATTTTAAATGAAATCCCTTCTGATTTTCATTTTTAGCGTTACTATCAAACATTTCGTTTCGCTGCTTCGTGTCTATATAGATCTATCTTGGATAATATTTCGCTTGTCGCAGTCCCGTTCTTTAGTTAAAAAAATATATAAAAACGACTATCTTTAAGACATTATCTCATTACTGGGCTCTGCGAAGTGACATATAGGACTCGATAATAAAGGCCGCTTGTTCTGAACAGTAGCAACGAGATGTTGAAGTCCGAGTTTTTATTTCACTCCAGGGATTCGAGCACTTGTTCTCCTGGTTTAGAGCGCGACATATTATCAGTTCGGCCACTCGCTCTCCACCAGGCTTCAGGATTTTAAAATAAAGATGGGGTTAATTAATTTCGTTAATTGTAGGGAATGTAACTTCGGTTAACAATGTAAATTTGAGTAGCGTTGCAAAGGAGATTTTTCTGTCTCAAAATTCACAAAAGTGAAGCGAGGATGTGGGATTGAGTTGTGTATATGTGACATTGAGTTGTGTAGATGTGGGACTGTGTTGTGTAGATGTGGGATAGAGTTGTGTAGGTGTAGGATTGAGTTGTGTAGGTGTGGGACCGAGTTGTGTAGATGTAAGGTGTCGGCCATTGGACAGGTAGGTCTCTGGTTCAAATCCCGCCACAAAATATGAGCTTTTCCCACTTCGAATCCATGGTTTCTTCTTTGTTCTATCCTCCCATAGTCTCTGGGTAGTGAGACTTGATGTCGAGCCCCCTCTGGGTAGTGAGACTTGATGTCGAGCCCTCTCTGGGTAGTGAGACTTGATGTCGAGCCCTCTCTGGGTAGTGAGACTTGATGTCGAGCCCTCTCTGAGTAGTGAGACTTTATGTCGAACCCTCTCTGGGTAGTGAGACTTGATGTCGAGCCCTCTCTGGGTAGTGAGACTTGATGTCGAGCCCCCTCTGGGTAGTGAGACTTGATGTTGAGCCCTCTCTGGGTAGTGAGACTTTATGTCGAGCCCTCTCTGGGTAGTGAGACTTGATGTCGAGCCCTCTCTGGGTAGTGAGACTTGATGTCGAGCCCTCTCTTGGTAGTGAGACTTGATGTCGAGCCCTCTCTGGGTAGTGAGACTTCATGTCGAGCCCTCTCTGGGTAGTGAGACTTAATGTCAAGCCCTCTTGGAACAAACAGGGTCTCGTTCGTACTTTGGCGTACTTTAACATTTAACAAATTCATGACAGATAGTCCAAACGAGTAGGGAAAAAAAGCCGCTCTCGAGGCAAAATTGATAGGAACAACGTACCCAAAAAGGTTTAAAGCTCAAGGCGATAAAAATAAGAGTATCTTTAAGCCGGATAATATCTGGCTGAATGACAAGCATCATTTACACAGCTGTCGATGTGAAGGAACAAAGAGATATTAAAATAAATTTTTCAGGGCCTCGTAACTTCGCTAAAAATATAAGCTGATGTATGCAAATAAAGGTTGGAAACCAGCTTTGGTGTATAGTGTTATAATTCACTATAGTTTTCACCTTATATTTTTGTGCAATCTTTCTCATTGCGCATTTTTGCATTTTTGCATTTTCTCGCGTTTGGTGACAAGGCTTTTTGATGCCGAGAGTTCAGGTTCGATCCTGCTTGGACAATCTATTGGTTGTTCTTTGTTTTATTTCTGTTGCTGATTATTTGTGATTTTTTTTTCGACTATTGTAAATATACATCTTCCCTTATATGTTTCGCAATGTAATTCTTTGTGTGTTCTTTTATACCTTGGCTTTAGAAATCGAAACCAAGGCACTTGGAATGACTCAATCATCTTGAAAGTTTCGAGTCATTTTGAACATAACGACAAGGTGCACCATCTCCGTAGCCCACGTTTCTGATTAAAATATATGTGTATTAATAAACAAAAGAATAGAAATGTCAAAAAGTAGTTTTAATGCAATGAACAATATATTAAAACCAAAACAAATAACACCAGGGCTTAAAATATGAATAGCAAACTGTTATACCTTCTCAACATTCCTGTAATGCAATGAACAATATATTAAAACCAAAACAAATAACACCAGGGCTTAAAATATGAATAGCAAACTGTTATACCTTCTCAACATTCCTGTATGGTGTAGAAACATGGACATTAGACAAGAAAACTGAACAGAAAATTGAAGCCTCTGAAATGTGGATTTTTAGAAGAATAGAAAGAATTGGATGGGAATTAAATAAAATAAACGATGAAGTCTTAAAGCAACTGAAAATGAAAAGAGAATTACTTAACACAATTCAAACAAGATACATGAGATTTTTGGGGCATGGTAAAGGACACAGCAGCCTACTAAAAGTAATCTTGGAGTGCAGAATACAAGGTAAAAAAAGGCAAAGACAGACCAAAACTAACATGGACGAGTAAAATCAAAAGATATACAAGTCAACCCATGACAACTTGCACCATCAAAGCAAAAGATAGAGCGGACTGGCGCTCCATTGTAGCCAACCTTCGATGCGGAGACGGCACTCAATGAATGAGTATATTACATATATGGTAAATGGTTTTCTGATGTAAAGTTTATGGTATTCGTATAAATCTTAGATATAACTTCGCTTGCCGCATCTGGTTCTGTTGTAAAAAGATTACTAAAGTTGATGAGTTTGGTGTGTCATATTTATGCTGAACAAGAAATAACCAGCGCATTTTGATCATCTGCGATCATTGCTGATCAAATTTCTGCTGAAATCTGCAGAATTCCAGCTACGAACCGTGGTACAACAAATACAAAACTCTTCTGTGATCATAAGAAAAAGAAATGTAATTTACAGTTGTATTTATTTTTAACAACAGAATGGAATTTAATTAAACTCAGATGTGTAACTGAGCCGGGGCATATACAGAATACTTCAATATAGAATATGTCATACATGTGATATGGAGCAATTGAGCTGGGTCGCTATAGACGTAAAACAACCTCTGACTTCAGCTCCTGTGATATGTGATCAATTATCTGGTGTCAAAGTTGTGCACAGCAAAAATGGATGTCTCTCATTCCTATGCAACATCCGAGGTTATCCTTGTCTAGATTACACCTCATCTCGAGTTTACACATTTACAGCCATCACTTGTGTCACATGTGCTTTCGTGTGGTTGTTAGCTTTAATTATCTCTTTGGAAAGTTATCAAATTAGTACGTAGTTGTTTAATGCATTTCTTTGTTAGTACGTCAGTTTGAACATTAATTAGTAAGTTAATTATTACTATAGTTAGTTGGTTAGTACATTGGTTGGTACAATTGTAATATAGGAAGTTAGTTAAACAATTTATCAGTACGACATTATATATATATATATATATATATATATATATATATATATATATATATATATATATATATATATATATATATATATATATATATAAGTAGTATACAAGGGTGTAACTAAGCCGTATTTAGGCGCTAAATTAACAAAGATATATAGTAGGCGCGCGGCGCGCCTAATGTACTGTAGGCGCAGGGGGAGTTAACCGTGACCGCTGGTCCCAGTGACCCCGGAAGTGCGCTGTTTATGTCTGGTGTGTCCTGACTTTGGAGCGCTTGGTGTACTTGAGCGATAGTGATAGGTTAGTAGATTATACAACATCAGGTTTCTCATAATGAGGTTTCTTCTGGGCGCCTAATGTACTGTAGGCGCAGGGGGAGTTAACTGTGACATTTCGTGTCGGGATGTTGACTGAGGGTGTCTGTCGGCGTGACCTCGGCGCTTCGTATTTTAAAAATTCCGAATTATTTTTTAACTGTGACATTTCGTGTCGGGATGTTGACTGGGGGTGTCTGTCGGCGTGACCTCGGCGCTCCGTATTTTAAAAATTCCGAATTATTTTAAAAAAAACAGTCTCCATCTGATTTCGAACACGGGTCTACGGCATGCCAGGCCAGACACTTACCACTATGCTACAGGCGATCACAGAATTAGAGGCTGAATGAGACAGGTGAATCGTGATGCTTTTGTTGGTACCTGACAGCTAGCTAGTAGTAGAGAAAGATTGACCCGCATTTAGGCGCTAAATTAACGAAGATATATAGGGCGGCGCCCCGCGCGCATAACGCGTGCGGCGCAGGGGGAGTTAACCGTGACATTTCATGTCGGGATCCCCGGTGACCTCTCGTTGACCTCTCGGGTGACCGCTCGTGGCGGCGTCGAGTGACCTCTCGGGTGACCTCTCGTGGCAGCGGTGGTGTTGTGAAGGGGTGGTGAAGTGGTGACCGCCCGCGGTGGTATCATAACTTTCACATTCTTTCTTTGTATGGTCGCTCAAATGTCTTGTCCAATATAACTTATTGAAGACAACTTTTAACGTGTATCTAACATTTTCTTTACAACTACAGGTAACAACTTAGTCCGTTACACATGTCTTGCTATAGACAGGATGGCGTGCTAATGACTTTAACAGCTAAATGGTAGATGAATATTTAGGTTAACTTGCGAGTCGTGGCGATCTCTCGGCGCCATGGTCGGGGTGAACTCTCGCAGTGTTATGATCCTGTTATGATCAAAGACCCTATTTCTCTGTGAAATTTCTCACTTAGGTAACTTAAGCTGGTCTAGCCGTCTAACAGAGAGACAGTAAATTAATGTACTTTTGATATTCTATTACTGTTGTGTTTTTTTTTGTAGTGGTTGTAGTAGTAGTAGTTAAAGTCGTTATTGAAGTTGTACAACTAGTGTGACTTGTAAAGATGACAGCTTTCAATGACTGTTTACATGCTATGTCATTGTAGCAGTCATGTATGTCATGTCGAGGTAGTAGACACGTGTGTCATGTCGTTTTATCAGAGACGTATGGTATGTCGTTGTAACAGTCATTTCGTTGTAATAGGCATCTCGTTGTAACATCCACGTATGGCATGTCGTTTTATCAGACACGTATGGTATGTCGTTGTAACAGACATGTTGTTGTATCAGTCATGTCGATGTAGTAGACACGTATGTCATGTCATTGTAACAGTCATGTCAATGTAACAGTCATGTCAATGTAACAGGCATTTCGTTGTAATAGTCATCTCGTTGTAACAGTCACGTATGTCATGTCGTTTTATCAGACACGTATGGCATGTCGTTGTAACAGACATGTCGTTGTATCAGTCATGTCGATGTAGTAGACACGTATGTCATGTCATTGTAACAGTCATGTCAATGTAACAGTCATGTCAATGTAACAGTCATTTCGTTGTAATAGTCATCTCGTTGTAACAGTCACGTATGTCATGTCGTTTTATCAGAGACGTATGGTATGTCGTTGTAACAGACATGTCGTTGCATCAGTCATGTCGATGTAGTAGACACGTATGTCATGTCGTTGTAACAGACACGTATGGTATGTCGTTGTAACAGACATGTCGTTGTATCAGGCATGTCGATGTAGTAGACACTTATGTCATGTCATTGTAACAGTCATGTCAATGTAACAGTCATGACAATGTAACAGACATTTCGTTGTAATAGTCATCTCGTTGTAACAGTCACGTATGTCATGTCGTTTTATCAGACACGTATGGCATGTCGTTGTAACATACATGTCGTTGTATCAGTCATGTCGATGTAGTAGACACGTATGTTATGTCATTGTAACAGTCATGTCAATGTAACAGTCATGTCAATGTAACAGTCATTTCGTTGTAATAGTCATCTCGCTGTAACAGTCACGTATGTCATGTCGTTTTATCAGAGACGTATGGTATGTCGTTGTAACAGACATGTCGTTGCATCAGTCATGTCGATGTAGTAGACACGTATGTCATGTCGTTCTAGCAGACACGTATGGTATGTCGTTGTAACAGACATGTCGTTGTATCAGGCATGTTGATGTAGTAGACACGTATTTCATGTCATTGTAACAGTCATGTCAATGTAACAGGCATTTCGTTGTAATAGTCATCTCGTTGTAACAGTCACGTATGTCATGTCGTTTTATCAGACACGTATGGTATATCGTTGTAACAGACATGTCGTTGTATCAGTCATGTCGATGTAGTAGACACGTATGTCATGTCATTGTAACAGTCATGTCAATGTAACAGTCATGACAATGTAACAGTCATTTCGTTGTAATAGTCATTTCGTTGTAACAGTCACAGATGTCATGTCGTTTTATCAGACACGTATGGTATGTCGTTGTAACAGACATGTCGTTGTATAAGTCATGTCGATGTAGTAGATACGTATGGCATGTCATTGTAACAGTCATGTCAATGTAACAGTCTTGTCAATGTAACAGTCATTTCGTTGTAATAGTCATCTCGTTGTAACAGGCACGTATGTCATGTCGTTGTAGCAGACACGTATGGTATGTCGTTGTAACAGACATGTCGTTGTATCAGGCATGTTGATGTAGTAGACACGTATGTCATGTCATTGTAACAGTCATGTCAATGTAACAGTCATGACAATGTAACAGGCATTTCGTTGTAATAGTCATCTCGTTGTAACAGTCACGTATGTCATGTCGTTTTATCAGACACGTATGGCATGTCGTTGTAACAGACATGTCGTTGTATCAGTCATGTCGACGTAGTAGACACGTATGTCATGTCATTGTAACAGTCATGTCAATGTAACAGTCATGTCAATGTAACAGTCATTTCGTTGTAATAGTCATCTCGTTGTAACAGTCACGTATGTCATGTCGTTTTATCAGAGACGTATGGTTTGTCGTTGTAACAGTCATGTCGTTGCATCAGTCATGTCGATGTAGTAGACACGTATGTCATGTCGTTGTAACAGACACGTATGGTATGTCGTTGTAACAGACATGTCGTTGTATCAGTCATGTCGATGTAGTAGACACGTATGTCATGTCATTGTAACAGTCATGTCAATGTAACAGTCATGACAATGTAACAGGCATTTCGTTGTAATAGTCATCTAGTTGTAACAGTCACGTATGGCATGTCGTTGTAACATACAGGTCGTTGTATCAGTCATGTCGATGTAGTAGACACGTATGTCATGTCATTGTAACAGGCATGTCAATGTAACAGTCATGACAATGTAACAGGCATTTCGTTGTAATAGTCATCTCGTTGTAACAGTCACGTATGTCATGTCGTTTTATCAGAGACGTATGGTATGTCGTTGTAACAGACATGTCGTTGCATCAGTCATGTCGATGTAGTAGACACGTATGTCATGTCGTTGTAACAGACACGTATGGTATGTCGTTGTAACAGACATGTCGTTGTATCAGGCATGTCGATGTAGTAGACATCTATGTCATGTCATTGTAACAGGCATGTCAATGTAACAGTCATGACAATGTAACAGGCATTTCGTTGTAATAGTCATCTCGTTGTAACAGTCACGTATGTCATGTCGTTTTATCAGAGACGTATGGTATATCGTTGTAACAGACATATCGTTGTATCAGTCATGTCGATGTAGTAGACACATATGGCATGTCATTATAACAGTCATGTCAATGTAACAGTCATTTCGTTGTAATAGTAATCTCGTTGTAACAGTCACGTATGTCATGTTGTTTTATCAGAGACGTATGGTATGTCGTTGTAACAGACATGTTGTTGTATCAGGCATGTCGATGTAGTAGACACGTATGTCATGTCATTGTAACAGTCATGTCAATGTAACAGTCATTTCGTTGTAATAGTCATCTCGTTGTAACAGACACGTATGTCATGTCGTTTTATCAGACACGTATGGTATGTCATTGTAACAGACATGTCGTTGTATCAGTCATGTCGATGTAGTAGACACGTATGTCATGCCATTGTAACAGTCATGTCAATGTAACAGTCATGTCAATGTAACAGTCATTTCGTTGTAATAGTCATCTCGTTGTAACAGTCACGTATGTCATGTCGTTTTATCAGACACGTATGGTATGTCGTTGTAACAGACATGTCGTTGTATCAGTCATGTCGATGTAGTAGACACGTATGGCATGTCATTGTAACAGTCATGTCAATGTAACAGTCATGTCAATATAACAGTCATTTCGTTGTAATAGTCATCTCGTTGTAACAGTCACGTATGTCATGTCGTTTTATCAGAGACGTATGGTATGTCGTTGTAACAGACATGTCGTTGTATCAGTCATGTCGATGTAGTAGACACGTATGGCATGTCATTGTAACAGTCATGTCAATGTAACAGTCATTTCGTTGTAATAGTCGTCTCGTTGTAACAGACACGTTGGTCACCAGTACGAGGAGTATTCTGTTATTGGATCATAGGTCACAATCTATTTTTAGTAACTAATCAGGTATTGCATCAGAGATCAAAATCTATTTTTAGTAACTCAACATCCCCATTATAGGGGAACTGAGTAACACCATCTTTTTTTTTTGTTCCAGCATTGAAATCTGAAATTTTCACAAAAAGAGATGGTGTTACTCAGTTCCCCTATAATGGGGATGTTGAGTTACTAAAAATAGATTTTGATCTCTGATGCAATACCTGATTAGTTACTAAAAATAGATTGTGACCTATGATCCAATAACAGAATACTCCTTGTACTGGTGACCAACGTGTCTGTTACAACGAGACGACTATTACAACGAAATGACTGTTACATTGACATGACTGTTACAATGACATGCCATACGTGTCTACTACATCGACATGACTGATACAACGACATGTCTGTTAAAACGACATACCATACGTCTCTGATAAAACGACATGACATACGTGACTGTTACAACGAGATGACTATTACAACGAAATGACTGTTATATTGACATGACTGTTACATTGACATGACTGTTACAATGACATGACATACGTGTCTACTACATCAACATGACTGATACAACGACATGTCTGTTACAACGACATACCATACGTGTCTGATAAAACGACATGACATACGTGACTGTTACAACGAGATGACTATTACAACGAAATGACTGTTACATTGACATGACTGTTACATTGACATGACTGTTACAATGGCATGACATACGTGTCTACTACATCGACATGACTGATACAACGACATGTCTGTTACAATGACATACCATACGTGTCTGATAAAACGACATGACATACGTGTCTGTTACAACGAGATGACTATTACAACGAAATGACTGTTACATTGACATGACTGTTACAATGACATAACATACGTGTCTACTACATCGACATGCCTGATACAACAACATGTCTGTTACAACGACATACCATACGTCTCTGATAAAACAACATGACATACGTGACTGTTACAACGAGATTACTATTACAACGAAATGACTGTTACATTGACATGACTGTTATAATGACATGCCATATGTGTCTACTACATCGACATGACTGATACAACGATATGTCTGTTACAACGATATACCATACGTCTCTGATAAAACGACATGACATACGTGACTGTTACAACGAGATGACTATTACAACGAAATGCCTGTTACATTGTCATGACTGTTACATTGACATGCCTGTTACAATGACATGACATAGGTGTCTACTACATCGACATGTCTGATACAACGACATGTCTGTTACAACGACATACCATACGTGTCTGTTACAACGACATGACATACGTGTCTACTACATCGACATGACTGATGCAACGACATGTCTGTTACAACGACATACCATACGTCTCTGATAAAACGACATGACATACGTGACTGTTACAACGAGATGACTATTACAACGAAATGCCTGTTACATTGTCATGACTGTTACAATGACATGACATACGTGTCTACTACATCAACATGCCTGATACAACGACATGTCTGTTACAACGACATACCATACGTGTCTGCTAGAACGACATGACGTACGTGTCTACTACATCGACATGACTGATGCAACGACATGTCTGTTACAACGACATACCATACGTCTCTGATAAAACGACATGACATACGTGACTGTTACAGCGAGATGACTATTACAACGAAATGACTGTTACATTGACATGACTGTTACATTGACATGACTGTTACAATGACATAACATACGTGTCTACTACATCGACATGACTGATACAACGACATGTATGTTACAACGACATGCCATACGTGTCTGATAAAACGACATGACATACGTGACTGTTACAACGAGATGACTATTACAACGAAATGTCTGTTACATTGTCATGACTGTTACATTGACATGACTGTTACAATGACATGACATAAGTGTCTACTACATCGACATGCCTGATACAACGACATGTCTGTTACAACGACATACCATACGTGTCTGTTACAACGACATGACATACGTGTCTACTACATCGACATGACTGATGCAACGACATGTCTGTTACAACGACATACCATACGTCTCTGATAAAACGACATGACATACGTGACTGTTACAACGAGATGACTATTACAACGAAATGACTGTTACATTGACATGACTGTTACATTGACATGACTGTTACAATGACATGACATAGGTGTCTACTACATCGACATGACTGATACAACGACATGTCTGTTACAACGACATGCCATACGTGTCTGATAAAACGACATGACATACGGTACTGTTACAACGAGATGACTATTACAACGAAATGCCTGTTACATTGACATGACTGTTACATTGACATGACTGTTACAATGACATGACATACGTGTCTACTACATCGACATGACTGATACAACAACATGTCTGTTACAACGACATACCATACGTGTCTGATAAAACGACATGCCATACGTGACTGTTACAACGAGATGCCTATTACAACGAAATGACTGTTACAACGACATACCATACGTCTCTGATAAAACGACATGACACACGTGTCTACTACCTCGACATGACATACATGACTGCTACAATGACATAGCATGTAAACAGTCATTGAAAGCTGTCATCTTTACAAGTCACACTAGTTGTACAACTTCAATAACGACTTTAACTACTACTACTACAACCACTACAAAAAAAAAACACAACAGTAATAGAATATCAAAAGTACATTAATTTACTGTCTCTCTGTTAGACGGCTAGACCAGCTTAAGTTACCCAAGTGAGAAATTTCACAGAGAAATAGGGTCTTTGATCATAACAGGATCATAACACTGCGAGAGTTCACCCCGACCATGGCGCCGAGAGATCGCCACGACTCGCAAGTTAGCCTAAATATTCATCTACCATTTAGCTGTTAAAGTCATTAGCACGCCATCCTGTCTATAGCAAGACATGTGTAACGGACTAAGTTGTTACCTGTAGTTGTAAAGAAAATGTTAGATACACGTTAAAAGTTGTCTTCAATAAGTTATATTGGACAAGACATTTGAGCGACCATACAAAGAAAGAATGTGAAAGTTATGATACCACCGCGGGCGGTCACCACTTCACCACCCCTTCACAACACCACCGCTGCCACGAGAGGTCACCCGAGAGGTCACTCGACGCCGCCACGAGCGGTCACCCGAGAGGTCAACGAGAGGTCACCGGGGATCCCGACATGAAATGTCACGGTTAACTCCCCCTGCGCCGCACGCGTTATGCGCGCGGGGCGCCGCCCTATATATCTTCGTTAATTTAGCGCCTAAATGCAGGTCAATCTTTCTCTACTACTAGCTAGCTGTCAGGTACCAACAAAAGCATCACGATTCACCTGTCTCATTCAGCCTCTAATTCTGTGATCGCCTGTAGCATAGTGGTAAGTGTCTGGCCTGGCATGCCGTAGACCCGTGTTCGAAATCAGATGGAGACTGTTTTTTTAAAATAATTCGGAATTTTTAAAATACGGAGCGCCGAGGTCACGCCGACAGACACCCCCAGTCAACATCCCGACACGAAATGTCACAGTTAAAAAATAATTCGGAATTTTTAAAATACGAAGCGCCGAGGTCACGCCGACAGACACCCTCAGTCAACATCCCGACACGAAATGTCACAGTTAACTCCCCCTGCGCCTACAGTACATTAGGCGCCCAGAAGAAACCTCATTATGAGAAACCTGATGTTGTATAATCTACTAACCTATCACTATCGCTCAAGTACACCAAGCGCTCCAAAGTCAGGACACACCAGACATAAACAGCGCACTTCCGGGGTCACTGGGACCAGCGGTCACGGTTAACTCCCCCTGCGCCTACAGTACATTAGGCGCGCCGCGCGCCTACTATATATCTTTGTTAATTTAGCGCCTAAATACGGCTTAGTTACACCCTTGTATACTACTTATATAATGCGTATATAATACATATATATATATATATACGAGCCCGTTCTTCAATCGAAATTATCTGACCACAGGCAAAGTATTTTTTATCGTCTTTTTGAGGGGTTATGCTAAGGTATCATAAAAACAATCATCGTGGTTTATTGAATTTATAACAATCTTTAATTAATACTCTTATTGTTGATTGATTACTGCCTGAGAGTTATGTCTTCAGACATTCTGTCTATTCTACAATTGACAAAAATAGACGCTTTGAGAGGCCAGGAGTAAAATAGAATCTGTAGCCTCTGAGGGTGATGGTTTATTCCGGGCACAGTGGCGAGGGTCACATTAAAGTCACACTGTTGATTGCTATGAGGCGGAGCACAAAGTCGTGGGTAGAGAGTGAAATAGCTTCTGTATTTCTTTGGGTGAGATTATCACTGATACAACAGTAAAAGTACCGCCCCGGCTTTAATTGTCTTTGTGGTGTAAAATGAATAAAAGGAGCCGGATTGCTTCATTATTAAAGAGTAATCAAATGACACTGCAAGATTAGAATAATTGGTTTTGTACGACTGTCTATATATGGGTATGCAATTGATAATCAATGGTGTGCTTTATCCGGATCGAAGATTGGTTACCATGTAGCTTCGTCTACTCCTTCTCTTGCTTTGATAGTGCACTCTGTCATTGATTCCCCAGACTAAATCCCGATGTTTTCAATCCACGCAGACTTTTCTGACATCTGACTCTTCAACAGGATTGTTTTTCAATACCAACATCAATTCCATTATGGTAAATATTTCATTTGTTTTGCTTAAATTATTTTGAACAATTCTTTCTCCATATTTTGACATTCACTTGTACACATTTTGTTATAAAAATGTATAACCCTGAAATAAATAATAAAATAAAAGCTCTATTTGCTTTACATGTAGTGTAATTGCAAGGGTACTCCTTCTATGAATTTGTTATGCCTAATATATTTTGTTATAAATAAACCCCACTGCCTTGTGGGTGAGACCTTTCAACCAAAGGCTAGCGGAGCCATCCGTAAACAAACCGACAAAAGGCCACAGAAAACTACCGTCGTAATTTCTTTGTACAATCATGAATCGCCACAGTAATAGATTTCACGATAACAACTTTAAGGGGGATTCCAATGGAATACCCTCTTTCGGTAAATAACTGTCGAGATCGAAAGTTGTGGAGAGACATGATCAACTACGCCAGCAGGCACGGTATTTGATGATGATGAATATATTTTGAAATAGACATGTATTGGAAGTCCCCTAAAATCAAGTACAGTAAAAAGACAAAAATATTTAGTAGACAGTCTTTACACAGCTAATCAGTTAATCTATAGTTGGCTGTGGCACGCACAGGATTTAAATCGGCGCGTGTCTACAGTATCACTATCTGTTGAAGTCTGAGGGTGAAAGAGAAACCCCGGAAATCTCCTTCTAGTGTAACAGTCTCAGCATTACGAACAAGGGTCATTGTCTGTAGAAAGACGTCAGCCATCCATGGATCCTACATCCATCCATAAATTTACTAAGGCCTGTGGGTTGAAAGAGAAATCCCTGAATCACGCAAAGTTTGTGACGTCTTCACCTATGCGAGCTACAGACGGCTGACGTCATTGTGCCCACAACCGTCCCTGCTCGCAAAGCTGAAAGCGTCTTAAACATCAAGTGATTCCTTTCAGCCTGCGAGCCTTATGATGTTACAGATGGCTGTGGTAACTCCTATAGGTGAAAACTTCTTGCTTCTAGTAAGGGTGTGTTGGGTTTTCTTGTCAGCTCAGGATTATTGTTATAGATGACTTTGTCTACATATTGATTGAATTATTGTTTCTAATCTTCTCGTGCATCGGAGAGTTGAGAGGTTGACGCGCTGGCGTAGCGGTTAACTAAACCGGAGTTTGATTCTGCATTAACATTTCCTAATCGATCTAGCTAAAGTAACACTAAGTACTTGGCCCACACAGAATTGGGGGATGTGGTGCTGACAAGGAAGAGTCCTGGCTACTCACAACTGCCTTGGCCTTGAATTGCGAGATTTAATACTAATTTCCATATGGTAGTGATAGACACGAGACACATTTGACCTTTAACCTTCGAACTTTTACTTATTTACTATTAGTTAGGATCACTCTCATAAAGGATTTAATGACTGACACTGTAATTCCCTATTTTCTTTAACTGAATCAGAACTTCACATTGATCGAGAAGGGGATACAAGCAAAGAAATTAGAATCAGAATAGCTAAAGCAGCAATGTCTTTCAGAAGCCTTGAAAAGTTGTGGAAATCAAAACTTATCAGCACAAACACAAGCCTTAGTCTATTAAAATCAAATGTACTATCAGCCATTACGTATGCGTGTGAAAGCTGGAAAACAACAAGAGATATAGAAAGTTGAACGCATTCGAAAATAAATGTCTAAGGAAAATAATTGGTATAGCTTGGAACGAATTCAAAACAAACGAGGAAATTAGAGAAATCGCCAATCAACCACTAATATCTTCAATAATAAAGAAACGACGATGGTCATATGTTGGACATGTGATGAGAAGAGATAATAACCGAATAGCAAAGCAAGCCATCATGTGGGAAACAACAGGTAAGAGAAAAAGACGAAGACCCAGGGAGATACTGAGAAGAACATTGATGAGAGAGGCAAGAGCAGCAGGATTCGGCTCCCTCAATGAGATAGAGCTGCTTGCACAGAACAGAGACAAATGGCGTGATTTGATAAAATATCTTTAAAAGAGTTGAAAACTGCTAGAACAAAAATTCAGATAGGAGAAGGTGTATCTTGGTCTACGCCCTATGGGCAGGCTACGGCTCGAAAGGTCAATAGATAGATAGAATCAGAACTGTCAGTCATCAACTCCTAGGCACATGCCCTCAATCAAAACATCTCATTTAGTATTATTTATTTACCTCCAGAAACTCGCCATATAACGCTTGACATCAATCTATTACACAGATCCTGACTTAATATATAGCAATAAGCATGACTCAGTAGTTAGACCACGCAGCCGAAGATGTTGTGTAACACTTGTTGTTTAGGATGATCTAATACGTCGATGTTAATAACATAATGCAAGTATGACTTTTTTTTCCAAAATCAGCGATGCATATTTTGAAACGAGACTGCTTGATATCCAGGACTGTCAATTTCCTTTGCTTTCTGTATATATGTGTTCCGGTTTTTAAAATTATCATCTCTAAATGCTGCAACTATGATGGACACTCCACACACTCTCTCTCTCTCTCTCTCTCTCTCTCTCTCTCTCTCCACTCATTTTTTAAAAAATTGCATCTCTGATTTCATTTCTTAATTCGTTGTGGGATCGTCCATTCGATTATTAAAGAGTCAGACCCCGCCTCCATTAAGATCGAATACAATGTATAAGATTTCAAATACTTTATTAAATACTTGTTTTTTTAGTATTATTTTAGCAAAGGAACCTCAGATTATTTTACCCTTTTTATATTTAATACTAAATAGTGATCCTTTTGCTTTTGGAGGTCCACTTTGACCTTTTAACTGACGGATGATACACATATTAGTGACTTGCATAGAGAAATATTTTACTGGTAATCATACAAAGAGCAAATCCAGAAATGAATGGTTAACAAAATAAAATATGAGCACGGTTCAAATGTGTATTTGAGCAGTGGCCATAATTTATTATTTGTACCAATTGAACGTGGGGAATGTAGTATTTAAAACAGAAACTAGGAATCGATCATTATGTAATGCACCTGTCAAAAGATCCTTTACATTTAGTGATTGAAGTTGTAAAGCTCCGTTGTTTTATAAATAATTAAATAGCAAGCCCATTTGGAAGTTAAATTTAATATTGTGAATTACTGAAATATTTCAGTTCGTGAAACTTATATATATATATATATATATATATATATATATATATATATATATATATATTTATTTATATTTATATATGCGCGCTGTAACAACTAATACAAGTATGTGCGGGGAAAAAAAGGTTCAAAGAACGATAATAGGGCTTTGTTTAACAACCTAAAACTGTTACATCTTGTCTTGTTTCATAGAAAATAGAAAATTCACTTAATAATTAACAGATTTACAAAAGAAACGATAACAGATTCGCAGTATTAATAACAAGTGGTTTAAAGAAGAAATAACAGGTGCTGAGAAAAACTGATTAACAGAATAAATAACAGGTTTGCGGAATAAATAACAGAAATCCTTCATCTTATTTACCAGTAGAATTGTTAATGGATATTGTTATAAAGTTGAACGTTTTTGTTTCGTGCACTATATTTGAAACTGTTTTTAATTGCTTTCTTGCTTCTTGCACTTTTATTTTTCTTAAATTTTCCATCTTCTAAAAATGTATCTAATTTAACAGCAAACACACACACATACAAAAAACCAAGACATTGTTCATATATGCTTTAAAAAAATGTCTGCATGTGCAACTTTTTTTTTTGGTGGTTTCTTTGCTTCAGGAACCTCACACAAACCAAATGTCCACACGAATATTGTCGATATTTGCAGCCCTTGGCGTCTAGCTCAAGAACACCGAAACAATAAATGTAGATTGTTAAATGCCTAAAAACAGCTGTAAAATATTTTTTTAAATATTGAATTTTGATAAGATCATCCGAGCAAATAATCTATCCACGATTACTATTATTTTGTTGTTTCAATGCAGCTATTTTTGTTATATTATGTTCCCAGACATCTGATTTCAAGCCAGTTCATTGCAATTTTTAAGCATCAACGAATCTTTATCGTCGTTTTTGAATGAGACCTACAATTTGATTTATTTACGATATACATACGTCTCTTATATGGCGATGTTGAAAAGTGTCTTACATGTGAATGTTGAAAAGTGTCTTACATGTGAATGTTGAAAAGTGTATTACATGTGAATGTTGAAAAGTGTATTACGTGCGGATTTTGAAAAAAAGTCTTTTGTATTGCCATGTTGAGAAGTTCCTTAATGGGGCGTTCAGAACTGTCTTAAATGGAGATTTTAAAAAGTGTCTTATTTGACGATTTTAATGTCTTTTACATGGCGATATTGAGAAATGTCTTGTATAGATATGTTTAGATTATCTAAAGTAGCGATGTTGAGAAATGTCTTGTATAAATATGTTTAGATTATCTAAAGTAGCGATGTTGAGAAATGTCTTGTACAGAGAAGTTTAGATTATCTAAAGTAGCGATGTTGAGAAATGTCTTGTACAGAGAAGTTTATATTATCTAAAGTAGCGATGTTGAGAAATGTCTTGTACAGAGAAGTTTAGATTATCTAAAGTAGCGATGTTGAGAAATGTCTTGTACAGAGAAGTTTAGATTATCTAAGTAGCGATGTTGAGAAATGTCTTGTACAGAGAAGTTTAGATTATCTAAAGTAGCGATGTTGAGAAATGTCTTGTATAGAGATGTTTAGATTATCTAAAGTAGCGATGTTGAGAAATGTCTTGTACAGAGAAGTTTAGATTATCTAAAGTAGCGATGTTGAGAAATGTCTTGTACAGAGAAGTTTAGATTATCTAAGGTAGCGATGTTGAGAAATGTCTTGTACAGAGAAGATTAGATTATCTAAAGTAGCGATGTTGAGAAATGTCTTGTACAGAGAAGTTTATATTATCTAAAGTAGCGATGTTGAGAAATGTCTTGTATAGATATGTTTAGATTATCTAAGGTAGCGATGTTGAGAAATGTCTTGTATAGAGATGTTTAGATTATCTAAAGTAGCGATGTTGAGAAATGTCTTGTACAGAGATGTTTAGATTATCTAAAGTAGCGATGTTGAGAAATGTCTTGTATAGAGATGTTTAGATTATCTAAAGTAGCGATGTTGAGAAATGTCTTGTACAGAGAAGTTTATATTATCTAAAGTAGCGATGTTGAGAAATGTCTTGTATAGAGATGTTTATATTATCTAAGGTAGTGATGTTGAGAAATGTCTTGTATAGAGATGTTTAGATTATCTAAAGTAGCGATGTTGAGAAATGTCTTGTATAGAGATGTTTAGATTATCTAAAGTAGCGATGTTGAGAAATGTCTTGTACAGAGAAATTTATATTATCTAAGGTAGCGATGTTGAGAAATGTCTTGTATAGAGATGTTTAGATTATCTAAGGTAACGATGTTGAGAAATGTCTTGTATAGAGATGTTTATATTATCTAAAGTAGCGATGTTGAGAAATGTCTTGTACAGAGATGTTTAGATTATCTAAAGTAGCGATGTTGAGAAATGTCTTGTATAGAGATGTTTAGATTATCTAAAGTAGCGATGTTGAGAAATGTCTTACATGGGAGTCATAAAAAATGTCTTATATCGGGATGTTGTGAGTCGCTTTGGGACAATGAGAAGTGTTGATACACTGATATTGGGAAACGATTATATGGGGATGTTGAAACATGTGTTATATGGAGATGTTGAAAAATGTGTTATATAGAAATGTTGAAAAATGTGTTGTATGGAGATGTTGAAAATTGTGTTATATGAAGATGTTGAAAAATGTGTTATATGGGGATGTTGAAAAATGTGTTATATGGGGATGTTGAAACATGTGTTATATGAAGATGTTGAAAAATGTGTTATATGGAGATGTTGAAAAATGTGTTATATGGAGATGTTGAAAAATGTGTAAATGCAGATGTTGAAAAATGTGTTATATGGAGATGTTGAAAAATGTGTTATATGGAGATGTTGAAAAATGTGTAAACTGCAGATGTTGAAAAATGTGTTATATGTAGATGTTGAGAAGTCTCGTACGTGAAAGGTTGCAGGTTTTACACTTTTTACCTAAGATTTATGTTTTTCCATTAAAATTAAATGACTTACGATTTATTTTTTTCCGTAAACCGATTTCTCACGTAAACCGATTTCTCATGTATCGCTCCCAAACATTTTCTCAAACGTAAAAATGATATTTGTATTAGGTTTGTATTTGTGTTCAAGCTACTTGGCAAACACAGCGTAGCCTAATAATTCCCGTCTTGTCAATGTGATTTGTGGTATGTAGAGAAGTCATTCGAATTTTGGATCTGTGTAGTTTGTACTTAGTGCATTCAGAAATTAATGCACCGCATCGGTTTTCTCGAGAACCGCTATTTAAAAAATATAACTTTTTACACAGTATATATGTATATGTCGCCCGTGCGCTGCTGGGGCCCGAGAGGGGAGTAAAGAATAGTGGCGCTGTTCCCTACCATGCATGTTCATAAGAGGCGACTAAGGAGGATTTGGCATGGGACTGGCTATCCCGTACTGTAAAAAAATATGCTGAAAAAACTTCACAAACAAGTGAAAACAAGTTTGACAAGTCAAATAAAAAGAATAAAAGTAAATCTGCCATCCAGGAAAGATAAAGGCTCTCTGTCTAAGAAGACCAAGGAATTCTTGGAGAAGACAGATGGAAGCAGAGATGAAGATGATGGGAAGACATGGAATGATCTTAAAAGAATGGCAAGAAACAGAACGGCTTGGAAAGTGTTTGTTGAAGACCTATGTTCTACAGAGAAAGGTAGAAGAAGAAGATATTGATATGTCCAGTAAACATCGGTCTCATTCAACATAATCCCCATCCACTTGTGCAGCTTTACCCCAGCGCGCAACAAGTGCATGTATTCCTATCCGGTACAAGTCTTTGTCTTGATTGTGTAGCCATTTCTTCGCTGCATGATTCACTCCTTCATCATCTTCAAATCTTGTTCCACGGGGGAAGTCATTAAGTGGACCAAAGAGATGGAAATCAGAGGGTGCCACATCAAGGCTTTGTGGTGTGTGGAGGAATACAGCCCAACCCAATCTGCTGATTGCTTCCCGTGTTGCCAGACTTGTGTGACGGCGCGCATTGTTGTGAAGGAGGAGCAGGTCTGCTGGAGTCTTGTGCGGCCGAACTCTGCTAAAACGTTGAGTGAGTTTTGTCAATGTCTTAATGTAAGCTTGTGAATTGATTGTCTCTCCTCTTAGTATAACATCCACAGGAATCACACCTTTAATGTCCCAACGAGTGTGGCCATGACCTTTCTAGCTGAAGGAGATGTCTTAAATTTCTTTCTTCGTGGTGAGTGCGGATGATGCCCTCCATTTACTGTATTTTTGTCTCAGGTTCTAAATGATGTGCCCAGGTTTCGTCACATATAACAATCTTGGCCAAAAAGTTCTCTCTGTCAACATTGAAACGCTCCAACAGTTCCAACAATAAATTGCTGTTCTTTGCAATCGTTGCTCACTTGTGAGATTTCGTGGAACCCATCTTGCATAAACCCTAGAGAATCCGAGAGTTGTTATAATTGCATTTGCACTACCAATGCTGACTGACAACTTTAAGGCTAATTGTTGCGTAGTGATGCACCTGACAACAAGAATAATGCCCTCAGCGCATTTCAACATCTCTACACTGGTGGTTGTGGCAGCTCCGTATCTCCGCTTTCCGATTCTTTCATTCTCTGAACCCAGCGACTTATTGTGCTCCTGTCGATTGCAAAATTTCTATTCACATCACATAGTCGTTTGTGAATGTTCTCAACAGTTTCCTTCTCAAAAATGAGAAATTCTACCACAATTCGCTGCTTATAATACAAGATGCTAACATGTTCCATTTCAACAGTTTAGTAGTGCAGTCGTATTTTTTAATCGCTTGCAGTACAATTTGGTGCACACAATCGACACACCCCGTATGTAAAGCGTGGACAATGTTATGCTTCGATGTTTATTATTAGCTGAGACAACCGATGTTGTGCATTACTTTTTGAACGCACCTCTAGACAGTAGTTCAAAATGAGTGACCAAACTATCGTATATTATTAGAAAATATATTTTTGATGCTATAGCATCACGATTCCTTTCGTGATAGGTTTCAATATGACCTGGTTGCGTGTAGCCTCAATTTAGTATTCATGTAGTAGTAGTGTTTTAGTAGTAGTAATGCTATTAGTAGTAGTTATTGTGGATTTAGTAGTACTAATGCTATTAGTAGTAGTAGTGGTGGTTTTAGTAGTAGTAATGCTATTAATAGTAGTAGTAGTAGTGGTGGTTTTAGTAGTAGTAATGCTATTAGTAGTAGTAGTAGTGGTTTTAGTAGTAGTAATGCTATTAGTAGTAGTAGAAGTAGTGGTGGTTTTAGTAGTAGTAATGCTATTAGTAGTAGTTATTGTGGATTTAGTAGTACTAATGCTATTAGTAGTAGTAGTGGTGGTTTTAGTAGTAGTAATGCTATTAATAGTAGTAGTAGTAGTGGTGGTTTTAGTAGTAGTAATGCTATTAGTAGTAGTAGTAGTGGTTTTAGTAGTAGTAATGCTATTAGTAGTAGTAGAAGTAGTGGTGGTTTTAGTAGTAGTAATGCTATTAGTAGTAGTAGTAGTAGTAGTAGTGGTTTTATTAGTAGTAATGCTATTAGTAGTAGTAGTGGTTTTATTAGTAGTAATGCTATTAGTAGTAGTAGTGGTTTTATTAGTAGTAATGCTATTAGTTGTAGTAGTAGTGGTTTTATTAGTAGTAATGCTATTAGTAGTAGTAGTGGTTTTATTAGTAGTAATGCTATTAGTAGTAGTAGTGGTTTTATTAGTAGTAATGCTATTAGTTGTAGTAGTAGTGGTTTTATTAGTAGTAATGCTATTAGTAGTAGTAGTAGTGGTTTTATTAGTAGTAATGCTATTAGTTGTAGTAGTAGTGGTTTTAGTAGTAGTAATGCTATTAGTTGTAGTAGTAGTAGTAGTAGTAGTAGTAGTTTTAGCAGTAGTAATGCTATTAGTTGTAGTATTAGTGGTTTTAGTAGTAGTAATGCTATTAGTTGTAGTAGTAGTGGTTTTAGTAGTAGTAATGCTATTAGTTGTAGTATTAGTGGTTTTAGTAGTAGTAATGCTATTAGTTGTAGTAGTAGTGGTTTTAGTAGTAGTAATGATATTTAGTAGTAGTAGTAGTGGTTTTAGTAGTAGTAATGCTATTAGTTGTAGTATTAGTGGTTTTAGTAGTAGTAATGCTATTAGTTGTAGTATTAGTGGTTTTAGTAGTAGTAATGCTATTAGTTGTAGTAGTAGTGGTTTTAGTAGTAGTAATGATATTAGTTGTAGTATTAGTGGTTTTAGTAGTAGTAATGATATTAGTAGTAGTAGTAGTAGTTTTAGTAGTAGTAATGCTATTAGTTGTAGTATTAGTGGTTTTAGTAGTAGTAATGATATTAGTAGTAGTAGTAGTAGTTTTAGTAGTAGTAATGCTATTAGTTGTAGTATTAGTAGTTTTAGTAGTAGTAATGATATTAGTAGTAGTAGTAGTGGTTTTAGTAGTAGTAATGATATTAGTTGTAGTATTAGTGGTTTTAGTAGTAGTAATGATATTAGTAGTAGTAGTAGTAGTTTTAGTAGTAGTAATGCTATTAGTTGTAGTATTAGTGGTTTTAGTAGTAGTAATGATATTAGTAGTAGTAGTAGTAGTTTTAGTAGTAGTAATGCTATTAGTTGTAGTATTAGTGGTTTTAGTAGTAGTAATGATATTAGTAGTAGTAGTAGTGGTTTTAGTAGTAGTAATGATATTAGTAGTAGTAGTAGTAGTTTTAGTAGTAGTAATGCTATTAGTTGTAGTATTAGTGGTTTTAGTAGTAGTTATGATATTAGTAGTAGTAGTAGTAGTTTTAGTAGTAGTAATGCTATTAGTTGTAGTATTAGTGGTTTTAGTAGTAGTAATGATATTAGTAGTAGTAGTAGTAGTTTTAGTAGTAGTAATGCTATTAGTTGTAGTAGTAGTAGCAGCAGTTGCAGTGGTAGTGAGCACCAGTGACACAACTAAAGTACTATTTAAAAAAAAGAGGATGGGTTACCGTAAATCTTAAGTTCTTCATTTTCTTGAAAATAACAATAATTTTTTTTTCAGTGACATAACATACAATCTTCTTTTTTTTTTAAATGAAAGAATCATGGCAACCCTACTTAACGTGGCTATGCTGAGATCTCACAGAGGAAATATTTAGAAATCTCTTACATGGGAATATTTAGATTAGCTGAGATTAGCAATGAGGTTGAGATTATCTTATATGATGATGTTGAATAGTTTTAGTTATAGGAATGTTGAGTAATCGTTATACATGCGGATGTTTCGATTGTTTTATAAATCGACATTGAGAAATTTCCTCTACGACTCTGTTGCAATTCTCGTATGTGGATATTCTGAGAAGTGTATATGGTGGTGTTAAGAAACCTCTTCAAACCATCTAGTTTTGTGTTTATGGACTACGGCTAGTTGGTCGTTTTAACTGCTTCAACCTTACGAATAGGTTCCTTACAAATGTGATCCTTGAATGACAAACCTAATGTGTTTCTACAGCATCTCGATTCTATTATTGTTATTTTAATTTCCGCTTTAAGTGTCGATATCTTCATTATAGGACATGAATATGAAAAAAAAACGAGAATTCTAAATATTTTAATCTTTTAAAATATATTATTTCAGTATATAGCACACATATTCCCCTATATTATCGATAAAAAAAAAATAAAAATGATTCATTTCAATATTTAAAAGCTACAGACAATGAATATTGACGTTTTACGTTGCCCGAGCTTACTGGTAATATCGCTATTAGTGACAACCGGATTTTTCTTTTTTTTTTTTCTTTTTAGTCTGTTTGCTAAAGTAGTTGTTTTGTAGCAAAACCCAGCTTGAGAGTAATCGCCATTACCGGTGTTAACAAAATGGAAGTATGCTTTTTTGACAATTGAACTATTACGGTAATAAATTTAGCGAGTTCTGTTTTGTTGTATGGTCATTAATAACAGTACATTAAAACTTGAGACCAAAAATTGTTTGTCAAGGTTGAACATGCGACAGTGTAGATTAGCAAGGTTGAACATGAGACAGGTGTAGATTAGCAAGGTTGGATATGAGACAGGAGTAGATTAGCAAGGCTGGACACGAGACAGGTGTAGATTAGCAAGGTTGAACATGAGACAGGAGTAGATTAGCAAGGTTGAACATGTGACAGGAGTAGATTGGCAAGGTTGGACACGAGACAGGTGTAGATTAGCAAGGTTGAAAATGAGACAGGTGCAGATTAGCAAAGTTGAACATGAGACAGGAGTAGATTGGCAAGGTTGACACGAGACAGGTGTAGATTAGCAAGGTTGGACATGAGACAGGTGTAGATTAGCAAGGTTGAACATGAGACAGATGTAGATTAGCAAGGTTGAACATGAGACAGGGGTAGATTAGCACGGTTGACACGAGACAGGTGTAGATTAGCAAGGTTGGACATGAGACAGGTGTAGATTAGCAAGGTTGAACATAAGACAGGTGTAGATTAGCAAAGTTAAACATGAGACAGGTGAAGATTAGCAAGGTTGAACATGAGACAGGTGTAGATTAGCAAGGTTGAACATGAGACAGGAGTAGATTGGCAAGGTTGACACGAGACAGGTGTAGATTAGCAAGGTTGGACATGAGACAGGTGTAGATTAGCAAGGTTGAACATGAGACAGATGTAGATTAGCAAGGTTGAACATGAGGCAGGAGTAGATTAGCACGGTTGGACATGAGACAGGAGTAGATTTGCAAAGTTTAACACGAGATCAATATAGATTATCAAGGTAAACAAGAGACCCGTGTAGATTAGCAAGGTTGAACATGAGACCAGAGTAGATTAGCAAGTTTGAATTTAGCAAATGTGGTAATTGAAAAATAAAAGAACATTTTTAAAATAACAAGGCATATTGATGACAGAATGTGTTAGAAACTCTGAACAACTGGATAGGAAAAAGTGGCAATACGTTTCAATATGATCATCTAGAAATAGTATGGCTATGGTTATAGAAGGCCCCAGTATCACTGCAAACGAATTAAAATCCATAATTGCTCAATCGCTCGCGCCAGTGGAATCATCCGAATTACTATCTCATCTTCCAAACAAAGAAAGGTAGATGTAGTCCCCATCACAGCAGTCTCAGCACACGCCAAAAGACATAAGGCGAAACCGCACAGAAAGTGAACACAGACATCTGTTCCCTGTCATTCATCATAAGCAATCAGAATAACGAAAAACGATCAAAACGGATGAAGCGCACAGCTCACGGTGTGCACAGAGCACTTAACTCAGTAGCTCCTGCAACAAGCCGGACTTGGAGTATGAGGAAACTGCAACAAGGAATACTTTTCAGACAGCCTTTAACGGTTCCTGCTGCCTATCCGCCATATTGACCGGAAGTTCACGTCCTCCTGAAAATAATGATCGTCATATTTTTTAAAATGCATAGCGCTTGATGGTAGTCGCGATAGCTCAGTGGTTAGTGAACTGGACTACAAAGGACAAGGGGTAGGGCTCGATCCAACCGACGGCTTCCGGGTTCACCCAGCCTTAAAATGGGTACCAGATTTTTTCTGGGAAAGTAAAGCAGCACGGGTGTAATACCGACCACATTACCCCAAAAATCATGTGCTGAAGGTCTGTAAAATATAGGGTCACTAACACCATATTTCCCTATACGCCACTTGGCGTGACGGCAGTACTTTACTTTTTTTTAAAATCGCGCTTGATGATGTTAGTACATCGTTTTTGACTTGAAATGCGAAGATATGAAGCACAGTTAGTCACCGGTGCACATCGAACAACAGACCATAAGATCTCCCTGCAATGTCAAGTGAAATTGTGAAATGATAAACCAGTTCACACGTCTGTCCTCGGTCTCAAAGTACAAGGGAGTCCCCTAGAAATAGTAACAATAGACAGTGATGATATTGAAACAAATATAAATAAAGGCAGACAATTTAACAAACTAATGTATACAAATGTAGAATCCTCACAGTACAATACATAATCCATATTAAGGAAATATGAGATATGCGTATAAACACATACCAAAAAGACTAAAACTATGATCATCATCATCATCATCATCATGTACCCTGCCGGTTGGCGTAGGCGATCATGTCCCAACACAATCTTCTATCTACAGTGCATCGTATCAGTTCTGTTGACTATTTTCCATGCCATGACACCAAGCTATCCAGTATTTTCTCTCTTTGTCGTCTGCGATCTCTCTTTCCTTTTATTTTGCCAGTTGTAACCAAGTATTCCAAGTTTCCTCTTCTCATGATGTGCCCGAAAAATGTTGATTGCTTCTTTCTGATGTTTTTTTAAAGAGCTCCCTTTTTGTTTTGGCCTCTTTGAGAACCTCCTCATTGGTCTTTTGACCATAAACAAATATAATACTCAAGACCTACAAGTGGATTTCAAAAATGAAGAAATAGGCCTGAGGCAGTTCAGAGCTACAACTACCTGGGACATACTATAACCAGTGATGGAGAATGTAAAACTGAAATAAACAAACAATAGGAATGGGGAAAAGTAACTTTAATGCTATGAAAAATATACTAACATCAAAGTAAATAACACCAGGACTAAAACTAAGAATAGCAAAATGTTATATTCTCTCAACATTCCTGTATGGTGCAGAAACATATACATTGGACAAGAAAACATAACAGAAAATGTAAGCTTTTGAAATGTGGATTTATAGATTAATAGGAAGAATTGGATGGAAAGAAATGAATGGAAAGAAATGAAAACAAACGATGAAGTCTTAAAAGAACTAAAACTTAAAAAAGAAATCTGCTAAACGTAATTCAAAATAGACAAATGAGATTTTTGGGGCAAGATAAAAAAAACACAGCAGCTTACTAAAAGTAATCTTGGAAGGAGGTAGAGGCAGACAATGACTAATATGGACGTGTATACATCAAAAGATGGACAAGTCAGCCAAAGACAACCTGCACCTTCAAAGCAAGAGATAGATTGGAATGAAACTCCATGGTAGTCAATATTCGATGTGGAGACGGCACCCAATGATGCTTGGATATGCTTAGACTTAAAGCTTGTGTGAAACAGAAGAAAATCTGTGATCATGATTAACTGAATGAACATTAACAGATTATAACAGCCAAAAAGAGCTTCTATTACTTCAAGAACAAAGAAGTGCAAACAAGAAATATTGAACTGCTCAATTTAATTAATAAATACACACACACACACAGTTTATAAATAAATCACGTTCATATAATGCATGCTCAGAATAGATGGGAAAAATAAAACACATTACAAAATGTACCGTATAAAGACTTCTGAAAGCAAAGTAAACGAAAAACAATCAAAAGCGAAACAAGTGTAGTCTGCAAACACTTGTGGCCATGTGCTTTACATCGATTCCGTCCTGTTCCCCAATAGGCGATTTGATATCAAGGAGGGGTTTACATGCCTATCACGGAATATCATTAACGCCATAACATGTCAGCATAGCCAGATAGCCTATACAGGCGAATCTGGACGACGTGTAAGTTTCATTTTTGTGAGCATCTCTGTGATGTTGAGCAAAAGACTGGCAGTCCGTTGTCGTCCCATTTCAATTACCCAGGCCATAGTGCTAAACCCGACATGCAAATCACTGGCCTTGTCTCATATCATTCTGGCAATCGTAACCGGATCGCCCTTGAGAATCGTCTCATAATCCAGTTGGGTTCACTGTCCACACAAGGCATGAACATATCGCTCTCATACACATAGGGTACCTGTTACATATTTCTTACCCTCATGCGCACCTATACATGTGTGTATTTTTGTCTTCATGTGTAATGGCACCTTTGTACACCTTTGGGCTTTTAAATGTGCTTTGATGTAACATATACAGACGTATACGTTTATGAATGTATGGCTATGTACGCATGCGTTTGTGCACATATGTTCGGTGAGCACGTCCATAGTTTCAGATATACACAGATTTATGTGGTCGCTTGGATACGGAATAACATTTTCCACGTGGATAAACTTATTGGGAATCAACTTATATAAACGTTTCCAGTAACAATTTTTTTTATTATTGTGTTTTGTATTGAGTTTTGATTCTTGAACCCACCTCCACATATTCCCAGAACTTTATGAGGTGTCACTCATACTTTCCCAAGTTAGGAGGTGTCACACATACTTTCCCAAGTTAGGAGGTGTCACACATACTTTCCCAAGTTAGGAGGTGTCACACATACTTTCCCAAGTTAGGTGGTGTCACTCATACTTTCCCAAGTTAGGAGGTGTCACACATACTTTCCCAAGTTAGGAGGTGTCACACATACTTTCCCAAGTTAGGAGGTGTCACACATACTTTCCCAAGTTAGGTGGTGTCACACATACTTTCCCAAGTTAGGAGGTGTCACTCATACTTTCCCAAGTTAGGAGGTGTCACACATACTTTCCCAAGTTAGGTGGTGTCACACATACTTTCCCAAGTTAGGAGGTGTCACTCATACTTTCCCAAGTTAGGTGGTGTCACTCATACTTTCCCAAGTTAGGTGGTGTCACACATACTTTCCCAAGTTAGGAGGTGTCACACATACTTTCCCAAGTTAGGAGGTGTCACTCATACTTTCCCAAGTTAGGTGGTGTCACACATACTTTCCCAAGTTAGGAGGTGTCACTCATACTTTCCCAAGTTAGGTGGTGTCGCACATACTTTCCCAAGTTAGGAGGTGTCACACATACTTTCCCAAGTTAGGTGGTGTCACACATACTTTCCCAAGTTAGGTGGTGTCACACATACTTTCCCAAGTTAGGAGGTGTCACACATACTTTCCCAAGTTATGAGGTATCACCCATACTTTCCTAAGTTATGAGGTGTCACTCATACTTTCGCAAGTTAGGTGGTGTCGCACATACTTTACCAAATTAGGAGGTGTCACGCATACTTTCCCAGGTTAGGTTGTGTCACACATACTTTCCTAAGTTATGAGGTGTCAAACATACTTTCCCAAGTTAGGAGTTGTCACATATACTTTCCCAAGTTAGGTGGTGTCACGCATACTTTCCCAGGTTAGGTGGTGTCACACATACTTTTCCAGGTTAGGTGGTGTCATACATACTTTCCCAAGTTAGGAGGTGTCACTCATACTTTCCCAAGTTATGTGGTGTCGCACATACTTTCCCAAGTTAGGAGGTGTCACACATATTTTCCCAAGTTATGAGGTATCACCCATACTTTCCTAAGTTATGAGGTGTCACTCATACTTTCCCAAGTATCATGTCTTCGACATCACAGACTGTACATAAAATTTCTTTGCTTCCAGCATCCACGTGTGATGCGTCTCTCATTATCAACGTGTACGGTGGGAAGTAGGGATGATCGATCTTGCTGGCAGCTTTGACACGACTTACATAATTAGTTGCAAGTTATCTCAACGTTCCTGCACTGATTGCACTTGCAGCCAGAAGACAAGTAGGAGGAGAGTAGAAAGGTTTAGAGATGGAGCAAACATATACAAATTATGTTATGCGCAGTTAGCAAAATCGATATTGCAAAATGTAAGGTTTTAATATATAGTTGCAATATTAATAGCAGAAAACAAAATAAAGAATATAGTTTGAAAGTTGAAGCAGTTTTGGAAGTTAAGTATACAACGAATTATTACAAAACGTAAAGGTGGTATTATATCAGGCGGTCGCCAGTCACCAAAGAGTCAGGACCGGCTCAAGGTACCAGCAACAACTCAGGCAGTTGCCTGTGTGGCGCCATGTGCTTAGGGGCCATTAAGGATTTTCTAAAAAAAAAAATAAAGTGAAAACAATAAATAAAATATTAGAAAGGGCGCCAAAGTTCAGCTTGTGCAAGGTGCCAGCAACAATAGGCCTGTCTCTGGTAAGAGTTACACGAGTTATGATTCGTTTTATTAGACAACAATAGGCCTGTCTGGTAAGAGTACACGAGTTATGATTCGTTTTATTAGACAACAATAGGCCTGTCTCTGGTAAGAGTTACACGAGTTATGATTCGTTTTATTAGACAACAATAGGCCTGTCTCTGGTTAGAGTACACGAGTTATGATTCGTTTTATTAGACAACAATAGGCCTGTATCTGGTTAGAGTACACGAGTTATGACTCGTTTTATTAGACAACAATAGGCCTGTCTCTGGTAAGAGTACACGAGTTATGATTCGTTTTATTAGACAACAATAGGCCTGTCTCTGGTAAGAGTACACGAGTTATGATTCTTTTTATTAGACAACAATAGGCCTGTCTCTGGTAAGAGTACACGAGTTATGATTCGTTTTATTAGACAACAATAGGCCTGTCTCTGGTTAGAGTACACGAGTTATGATTCGTTTTATTAGACAACAATAGGCCTGTCTCTGGTTAGAGTACACGAGTTATGATTCGTTTTATTAGACAACAATAGGCCTGTCTCTGGTAAGAGTACACGAGTTATGATTCGTTTTATTAGTAACAATAGGCCTGTCTCTGGTAAGAGTACACGAGTTATGATTCGTTTTATTAGACAACAATAGCCAAAAGTGAATTTCCTGAAGAGACGGTAGTGTAGCTTTGCGTCTAAGTTGAGAATGTTTAGTGTATGTTGACATATTTTGGTGAAGAATAAAAAGTAGTCAAATTTGGACTTAAATTCCGTGGTTTATTTGCCATGTAGAAGTCGCTTTAGCTCAACGATTATTTATCTGTCATAATGAGGAAAAGAGGTTGTGTTCGATCCTGATCGACGGCTTCGAGATTCACCCAGCCTTAGATAAGTATCGGATTTTTCTTGGAAGGAACAAGAACTGTTGATAGGCAGCATCATAAGCCACCATTATGAAACATCCATTGTTATTGAAACAGAAATGTCAACATTTAAATACAAATGACGAATCTCAATCAGGATCTAGCGAATCTCAAAGCAGGTCCTCAAATGGGAATCAAAGGGTAAAAGTAAAAGAGGTTGATTTAGAGAAACGCTAAAAAGAACACCGGGACGAGAGGTAGTAACATGCATCAGCTCCCTAGCCAAGATTGAGCAAATTGCCAACAACAAAGACGTGTGTTGAGATGTAGGTCCTGTGCAAGGTTTTGATGCTCGATTGCAAAAATCGTCAGATGTAGGGAGTTTTGAATTTCTACCGTTTGTGCCTTCTTCGGCTCGAAAGCACAATCGATTATTAGATAATAGTATTGATATATTCCCCCCCCCCCTCCCAAAAAAAAAATATATATTAAAAAAAATCAATCATGTCCTGAAGGTCTATTAAAGAAATTTCTCACTAACACCGTGTTCCTTATAAGCCACATAGCGTGACATGACTCATTTCCTTTCTTTTACTTCTTATCTCCGCGAGACAAGTTATTTTCTGCACAAGAAAGCTTACAAAAAATAGGAAGAAAGAGCTGTTATGAAATAAGGCAAAAACAATTGTTTATGTTATGCTGCTTGTAGGAGCCGCGATAGCTCAATGGTTAGTGAACTGGACTACCACGGACAAGGGGTAGGGTTCGATCCCAACCGACGGCTTCCGGGTTCACCCAGCCTTAAATGGGTACCGGAATTTTTTCTGGGAAAGTAAAGCAGCACGGGCGTAATACTGACCACATTACCCCAAAAATCATGTGCTGAAGGTCTGTAAAATATAGGGTCACTAACACCATATTTTCCTATACGCCACTTGGCGTGACGGGGTTACTTTACTTTTTTTTTATGCTGCTTGTAGTACACTAAGAATAAATTAATTTGAAACTAATATCTTGCTGTACCATATCAACTCTCCGCCCCTTGTTCAGGGAAAGAACCACTTTACGCTATATTATGGGAACATGCATTGAAATCTTGGCAGCGCGATAGCTCAGTGGTTAGTGAAGCGGACTACAAAGGACAAGAGGTAGGGTTCGATCCCAACCGACGGCTTCCGAGCTCACCCAGCCTTTAATATGTACCAGATTTTTTATGGGAAAGTAAAGCGGCACGGGCGTAATACCGACCACATTACCCCAAAAATCATGTGACGAAGGTCGATAAAATTTATGGTCACTAACACCATATTCTCAATACGCCACTTGGCGTGACGGGGGCACTAGACATAGATAGATGGATGGATGGACGGACGGACGGATGGATGGATGGATGGATGGATGGCATTGAAATCTTGTGTTATACAACTAGTAGAACTTGAAGTCTATCTATTGCTTCCATGTTAACAGTTCTTGGGGAATAGAAAATAGGCCACTGCTTCGCCAAAACTGTCGTCGTGATAGTCTGAAATCATCAGGGTTCAAAATATACTTCCCATCAATTAACTAGAATATATGTCTATGATGGGACTATTTTCCCTTGCTTGTATTACATCCCATTCAACACTGATCGATCCGCCTGGTTTGTAAAACTGCCGCTGGTCGCTGAACATGGCGTACAACAATGCAGAGGTCTATGGGAAAAAAGCGAGTAAATGACATCATCTTGAATCGATCATTTTGCAAGTCAGACTTCAACACATAATCCTCTTTGAGAGATCAACACTCAGAACATCATTGTCGTCATTGCATAAAGTACTTCAGCTTTTGATATGGTGTCATTTGCCATCACAAAACTTTAACATGCACACATATTTTAGAGAGAGAGAGGGATAGAGAGAGAGAGAGTGAGATAGAGAGAGTGAGAGAGAGAGAGAGAGAGAAAGAGAGAAAGGGAGGGGGTAAAGACACATATGATAGAGTGAGCCACGTCGACACCGGTAAGCGAACAATGTTCCCTACCACAGGTCTAGACTAGACCCAGCGCAATATGAATCCCAAACTTCTACATTATAGTAAAATTGTACTCTCCAAATTAAAAAAGAATTCTGAAAATAATATTTACGAACATTTGAATAGAATATGGCAACACAAAAACTAGAGACCAACATCTCGATAAGTTAACCTGAACAGAAAATATCCAGTTCACATTTGTCCTTAGAATTATCCCTGGTGTAGTAAATATTTAGTATTTTATCTTTCTGAAAGAGTTACCTACTAGTATGTCACTCTTTCATATACCGAGTATCGCGTACTCAGTCACTTGCCATACCTACGAGTAGTTTGTCAAAGAAGCTTCACGGGACATTACGCGACTGATCGCTTTACTAGCACTCGGCAAATCAACTATAAAGTCGACATCTTTTTTTGTCTCACCGTTAATGCATCCAATTTTAAATGTTTCTCTTTTTTTCCTGTTAAAAAAGAAATGGATAGTTTCGATTGTAACTTTAGGCTTGTGGTGTATTTGTGTTTGATTATATGAGCTGTCTTGTTTCAATATTTCAGGAGAAAGTTAATGAAATTAAACAAGTAGAACAATGTCATATATGTCTTGAATACATACAAAACATTATCATCATCACCAAGTACCGGGCCTGCTGGCGTAGGTGATCTTGTCTCTCCACAACTATCAATCACGACAATTATTTATAATTTCTGTTGTTGACCTTCTGCCAAGCCATTCTCTTAAGCTGTCTGGTATCTTTTCTCTTTGCTTCCCTCAATCTCTTCGTCTCTCAATTTTCCCAGTTGTTACAATATATTCCAACTGTTCTCTTCTCATTGCATGGCCATAAAATGATGATTGTTTCTTCCTAATATTTTAAATTAGCTATCTTTTTGCTTCGGCTCTTTCAGTACGTTTTCTTTACTCTTCTTAGCTGCCCATGGTATTCTCAACATTCTTCTGTAAAACCACATTTCTACAGACTCCAGTGATTTTCTTGTCTGTTGTCCTATTGTCCATGATTCACATCCATATGTTAAGACTGGCTCTACATAACAATTAAGAACTCTTTTTCTTGTTTCTATTGTTAAAAAGGGAATGCATATATTCCTCCTCATTTTTTGGAAATCTGCTTTTGCCTGAGCCATTCTACATACAAAACAGCAACAACAAAATAAAGCAACTGCATACAAAAATGAAAACAGGAGCCATTAAAAGTTATGTTATATTATAACCATCATCACCGTACACCTGACTAATCCACAGGCTCTCCGATTGTTCCCCCAAGATGCATCAAAGCTTGTCAAATCATTGGACAGTTAGCACCACTATTGTCCAACAAGGAAATAACTCTGGAGGCAAAACGGGCATTATATAATACAATCTTCATCCCAACGCTGTGCTACCAATGCCAGACCTGGACCCTAGATGCAAGAACAATAAGAAAATAACCTCTACTGAGATGAAATGTGTTAGACGAATGACAGGAAACAGTCTGAGAGATAAGATCAGAAATGAAGAACTGAGAAAAAAGCTAGGAATAGCCTCCGCTGTAGAATATATAAAGAAACAACAGATAAAATGGTTTGGCCACGTCACAAGGCAGAAAGATCAAGACTCAACACAACGACCCTTCAACAAACGTTGTGAGAACACCAGACCCAAGGGTCGACCACGAAAAAGATGGGTCGAGGGAATATTAGAAGCACTATAAAACGTAACAGCAGCAGAGGCGAACAGAAGAGCAAAAGACCGCAAATTGTATCTCCCCTCGACTCTGAAAGGCAGATGAGGAAGGAAAGAAGCAGAAGAAGAATAAATGTCGAGAATCTTTTAGGAGAGTCCTGACCCACTTGCACGAACTCTGTAGCACGGCCTGTGATCCATCTGAGTGGGTAGATTGATGCTGACAATGTTGCGAGTGGAGCAGCCATTTTTGGGCCTACTCTTTCGATTTGTAACTGCTAATGGTTCTTTAACGTGCTCGAGTGCACACAAGAACTCCTGTTTTCTGCCCGTTTTCAGATAGACCAGGGAAAAGTAAAATCACCGAGAAACCACGAATACAATTTTCTTAATTTTTGAAGAAAAAATGAATTCCCAAAAGTTATTAATCAAAAACATACAAAATACACACACACATAGAGTACTTAAAAAAATGTATGTGTATATATATATATATATATATATATATATATATATATATCTGTCTATATATATCATCATCATCAGCATCATCATCATCAGGTACCGTGCATGCTGGCGTAGGTGATCATGTCTCTCCACAACTTTTTATCTCGACAGTCATTTATCATTTCCGTTGTCGACCTTCTGCTAAACCATTCTCTTAAGCTGTCTGGAATCTTTTCTCCTTGCTTCCCTCTATCTCTTCGTCCCTTAATTTTTCCAGTTGTTACAATATATTTCAGTTGTTCTCTTTACATTACATGGCCAAAAAAGGATGATTGTTTCTTCCTAATATGGGAAATTAGCTCTCTTTTTGCTTTGGCCTCTTTCAGAACGTTTTCTTTACTCTTCTTAGCTGTCCATGGTACTCTCAACATTCTTCTGTAAAACCACATTTCTATGGCCTCCAGGTATTTTCTTGTCTGTTGTCCTATTGTCCATGATTCACATCCATATGTTAGGATTGGCTCTACATTGGATATGTATATATATATATATATATATATATATATATATATATATATATATATATATATATACATATATATGTATATACATGTGTGTGTGTGAACGTGCGTGTGTTTGTATATGTGTGATTTTATACACATGGAGGATTTCTTTTTAAAATATACAGGAGTTTACACTCTGAACGGTCCAGAGCTCGTTCCGGTAAACCTATAGGGCAGTGAAGGTCCGAGGTAGATTTCTTGTATGTAATTGAAGACTAGAATTGTCACCAGTTAAATTCTCATGTAATGATCGTTGAATATCGCAAATATGAATAAAAGTAGAAAAGAGTTTCACTGGCTGTAAGATTGCGTTTTCATCGCTTTATGGGATGAGATGATATAGTCTCGGTGAACTTTTTGCCAAATTAAAAGCATTAATATTTATTAATTAATATAAATTAAAAGCAAAAAATATATAAATATTATATATATATATATATATATATATATATATATATATATATATATATATATATATATATATATATATATAATCTTCAATTAACAACCAAACAGGACAATTCCAATATATAAAGCAATGAGTCAGACAAGGCTGTGTTCTGTCGCCGGATTTGTTTTCACTTTACAGCGAATATATTATAAGATCAATAGTAGACAAAAAAGGAATTGAAGTCAACGGTCACAACATAAATAATTTGCGATATGCGGATGACACAGTCTTAATAGCAGAGACAGAGAATGAGCTACAAGAAATGATAGATATAATAGTAAAAGAAAGCAACAAGAAAGGTCTCAGTCTGAATAATAAGAAAACAGAAGTAATGGTTATATCGAAGAAACAATCGCCACCATCATGCGGCATAAAAATAAACGAGACAAATCAGAAACAAGTGCAACGTTTCAAATACTTGGGCACAATAATAACATCAGATGGGAGATGCACCACAGAAATAAAAAGCAGAATACCTCAGGCCAAAATGGCATTTCAGAAAATTAAAAATATCTTATGCAACAAATCTATGTCAATAAAAATGAGAAAGAGAGTTCATCAGTGCTATATAGAACCAATTCTGACATATGGAAGCAATTAATGGACAGTAGACAAACAAATGAAAAGACGATTAGAGGCCACAGAGATGGGATTTCACAGAAGAATGTTGAAAGTCCCCTGGACAGCTAAATAGACCAATGAGGAAGTTCTCAAAGAGGCCAACACAAAAAGGGAACTCTTAAAAAACATCAGAAAGAAGCAATCAACATTTTTCGGGCACATCATGAGAAGAGGAAAGTTGGAATACTTGGTTACAACTGGCAAAATAAAAGGAAAGAGAGATCGCGGGCGACAAAGAGAGAAAATACTGGATTGCTTGGTGTCATGGCATGGAAAACAGTCAACAACAGAACTGATACGATGCACTGTAGATAGAAGATTGTGGAGGGACATGGTCGCCAACGCCAACCGGTATGGCACATGATGATGATGATATAATCTTCGTTATATAAAACGTTCGTTTTCTATATATATATATATATATAGGTATAAAGACATCACCGCAATGCATAGTAAATACAAGTGGAACAATATTTAAACAGGTAAATAAATATAAATATGTGGGAACAATGTTAATCTCAGATGGTAGATATACAAGAGAGATGAGATGCAGAATTGCTCAGGCAAAAATAGTTTTCCAAAAAATGAGCAAGATACTGTGTAATCCATTTTTGACAATAGAAACAAGAAAAAGAGTTTTTAATTGTTATGTAGAGCCAGTCTTAACATATGGATGTGAATCATGGACAATAGGACAACAGACAAGAAAATCACTGGAGTCTGTAGAAATGTGGTTTTTGCAGAAGAATGTTGAGAATACCATAGACAACTAAGAAGAGAAACGAAAACGTTCTAAAAGAGGCCAAAGCAAAGACAGAACTAATTTCCAATATTAGGAAGAAACAATGGGAGCCGCGATAGCTCAGTGGTTAGTGAACTGGACTACCACGGACAAGGGGTAGGGTTCGATCCCAACCGACGGCTCCGGGTTCACCCAGCCTTAAATGGGTACCGGATTTTTTTCTGGAAAGTAAAGCAGCACGGGCGTAATACTGACCACATTACCCCCCAAAAAAATCATGTGCTGAAGGTCTGTAAAATACAGGGTCACTAACACCATATTTCCCTATACGCCACTTGGCGTGACGGGGGTACTTTACTTTTTTTTTTTTTAGGAAGAAACAATCATCATTTTTTGACACGCAAAGAGAAGTGAACAGCTGGAATATTTTGTGACAACAGGGAAAGTTGAGGGACGAAGAGATAGAGGGAAGGAAAGAGAAAAGATACCAGACAGCTTAAGAGAATGGCTTGGCAGAAGGTCAACAACAAAATTATAAATAACTATCGAGATGGAATGTTGTGGAGCGACATGATCACCTACGCAAGCAGGGATGGTACTTGATGATGATGATGATGATTTATATATATATATATATGTGTGTGTGTGTGTGTGCGAATCACACACACACAGCATTAGAAAAAGAGAAACAGATTGTTTGAGATTGTAAAGAACAAATGTTACTTGTAGCAAACGCTGGACATATATAATTGTAGTAGAACTTGATGCCTGGCATATTTCTGAATCTTTAAAACATTCAAACATCTGCCAAAAACTGAAAAGTTTCAAACCTTTTCATTAAACCCAGGAATCATGTTTAAACCAATGTTACGATGGCGTCTTTCCGTACGCCAAACTTGATGCAGCGTCGAATCACTTAATATACAACTGTATTTAATAATGCCATGTGTGATTCTGGAGCTTTGCGATATACATGTGAATTTGTTACAAAATTGCTTGGTTAAACATCAAAGGTAAGCATTCGCGATTGAGATGATCGATAAGTACATTATAGTATTGCTATCCAATTTATTTATAAGGGCTTATATTCAAAAGCTTTCTTTTATTGGTTGAAGTGATTACAACATGCCTCAAATGGCACATTAATTGATTACCCGTCCACATACACAATTTGCGTATCGGAGTTGATCATACAGGAAATATTTCAGCAACTAACCCCAAATGCACTGCACTGATGAAAGGGTAACGGCACAAAGATGCATAATAGAAATGTGAAGCTGCTGTAAAGCTGATGACTATAATGAACATTAAAAAAAGGAAAACGTGGTATGGTAACAGCTTTACGTAGGTGAGAAAGAAAGCAAAAGTGAAACGACGTTTTGGCCAAAAAAGGCCTTCAGCTGGAACAACAAAAAACAACACAAAAATATATAGAGAGATATACACAGAAATCTACACGGCGATAATATGTTAGACTCTCAATAAAGGAAAATAAGTCACATCCCTTTGGTCTTCAGCTTGGTCAAACACGAAGCTTGGTCAGGCACCGACTGGACTGAAATTAATATGGCCGGCCGACAGGGCGGCACACAGGTGTGAAATATATTAAAAGGGGAAAGGTCCTATAAATATGAGGAGGTAGGTACATGAACCCAGATTCTGCTACTGCTGGAAAAATTAATATGAGTTGATTCACAATAAGTAAATCCATGTGGAAAATAATATTAGCGTACTCAAGCGAATATATAAACCTGTGCATATCTGCAACTATGGGTGTGTACACCGAAAAGAAGTGCACAAACTCATGCATACGTAACCATACATTCATAAACGAATACGTCTTTATAAATTACCACAAAGCAAATCAAAAAGCACCAAAAGGTGTCCAAATGTGCTAAGTACACATGCACACAAATAATTAATTCTGTAAAATGCATTGCACTGATGTGGGACCCTGGGATTAATTGAACAAAACTGGTTATTTTTCATGCGCGATATGAATCCCACATTCACAAATTGTTAACCGGACAGCATACACTATCTGTTTTAACATTTCATCTGTCAAGAATTGGTTTCATTTTTATATTTCAACACTGTATCTAACTTTGATCTCTTCGCACAGGACAAATCTCATTAATGTTAAGATAAAAATATGGGGGTCGGAATGACCGCTAGGGCTAGTTTTATATTCACATATTCAGACCTGTTATATTTTGAGTGTGAAATGAACTGCCACCTCTTGAACAGTAAGTATTTTTCTAAAGTCTTTGTTCATTAATTTGTGTAAGAAAAGGTGTCGAAATGTAATTTGTGCACCAAAAGCTGATAACTTTTGTCAGTGGAATTTTCAGTTTTCTTCTCCTCTCTCCTCTACAGAATTCGTTCACCTGTTGCTTCTCATCAAAGTTGATATAGATGACGTTAGTTGTGTCATGTTTTACAAGTTGAGATATTTTCGATGGTTTGGGCACGTGATAAGGGAGAGTAATCAAAACTCAACACAACGAGCCCTCAATAAACGTTGCGAGAATACCAGGCCCAAGGGTGGACCACGGAAAAGATGGATCAATGGAATATTAGAAGCACTAGGAGACATAACAACAGCAGAAGCGAACAGAAGAGCAAAAGACCGCAAATTATATCTCCCCTCGAAGCTGAAAGGCAAACGAGAAAGGAAAGAAGCAGAAAATATTTGCACTTTCGACTCATCACAAACACATCCGTTTGGTTACGCGGATTATCTACTCTCCCCTTGTCCTATTTATTCAGAACGTTAATGTTGTCAATGCAGGTAAGTGGAATATATTCTTGAACAAATATTATTCACTGAACTTGACATCAACTGTAAGCTATGAGTCGTTGCGATCCTTTACAGCACATGAGTCGCCATGTGCACCTGTTCCATTTCTCAGTCCATATTCACTTATTACCGCAGCCTGCTTGTTACAACTTAAAAACAAAATAAGAGACATATTTATCTCCTCTTATTCTGAATACATAACTTTTGCTTTTGAAAGAGCTTGTTTCGAAATCGTCAAAACTCAGTGTTGCTGAAAAATAATTTTGGCACAACTTCGGTTCATAGCAGAGTCAAACCAATTTTGTTTCTGTTAGGGTGTGGGAGTGGAAGGAGTATGGTGGAGCGAGAGGGCTGTAATAGAAGCAAGCTTGAACACTAAACGGTCACCGAACTAGACACGAACACTTATTATCCGGTTCTATAGAACACTCTCCCCTCTGCCTTTTTAAGATTCCAAAAAATATAATTGCCGAATCTTCTTCTTCCTTTCAACTCCCTGTGGAGCACATGTCTTCAACATTTTCCAAGTCGTCCTTTTTCTTATCATTCTCTTCTTACCATTCTCTTAAGATCGTTTCATGTATAACCCATCTTTATTTCTGCTTTCTCTTGTTTTCTTCAAGTATATTTTGTCCTTCCCCTTTGTCTCATCCCCTGGGAATTTAAAATAAGATCTTGTGTTATACCCTCAGCTGGCTTCCGCAGCGCGTGCCCTATGTAGCGCCATCGTCTTTGTCTTATCTCTTTATTTACTGTTAAAAAAAAAAGTAAAGTACCCCCGTCACGTCAAGTGGCGTATAGGGAAATATGGTGTTAGTGACCCTATATTTTACAGACCTTCAGCACATGATTTTTGGGGTAATGTGGTCGGTATTACGCTCGTGCTGCTTTACTTTCCCAGAAAAAAATCCATTTAAGGCTGGGTGAACCCGGAAGCCGTCGGTTGGGATTGAACCCTACCCCTTGTCCGTGGTAGTCCAGTTCACTAACCACTGAGCTATCGCGGCTCCCTTTTGTTTACTGTAGTTAGAAATTATTGATTTTAGCCTGCCATTTCCACCCTTGTATATAAATGATGTAATAATAGTTTACGTAGTTAACAGCTTTAGAGAAAACAAGCCCGATAAAAACATACTGTGTTATATACAAACTCGGATCGGCACGACTTATTTGATGTTATATTTTATGTGACAATTCCTGTCCATAATCTCGCCAGTTCACACTTTCAGCTCACACGTCACTCATACCGGTGAACGCAAACAAAAGGCATAGTGAAATCAGGTTAACCAAGAACGTTGATACAGTAAACTTTAGGAAACATGCGTGTACATATTTAATATTTTGTACTGTAGTTATTTTATGCCGTTTCCGGTTGTATACAAGATGGAGGAATTATTTTTCTCCGGCTTGGTATAGAACCGTTGATCAGAGGTTTAACAAGCCACTATCGTAAAAGCGATTTTGTTAATGAAACGTAGACCTGGTTCAGAACGAAACAAACGAGAAAATTAGAGAAATCGCCAATCGACCACTAATATCTTCAGTAATAAAGAAAAGACGATGGTCATATGTTGGACATGTGATTGTGATGAGAAGAGATAATAACCGAATAGCAAAGCACGCCCTCATGTGGGAAACAACAGGTAAGAGAAAAAGAGGAAGACCCAGAGAGAGACTGAGAAGAACATTGATGAGAGAGGCAAGAGCAGCAGGAATCGGCTCCCTCAATGATATAGAGCTGCTTGCACAGAACAGAGACAAATGGCGAGATTTGATAAAATATCTTTAAAAGAATTGAAAACTGCTAGAATAAAAAAATCAGATAAGAGAAGGAGTATCTTGGTCTACACCCTATGGGCTGGCTACGGCTCGAAAGATCAATAGATAGATAGATTGTAGTTATAGTTATTCAAAACTGCTGCATCACTTTTCTTAAAATCAATTAAATGAAGAGATCAAAGAAAGACAGTTGGTAACCAGTGTTCGTTCACGCTGTTTCAACTGACTGCACTGCACTTTATAGAGAATAGATAATGTGTTTAACACTTTTGTACACGAGCATAAGAAAAATGGAGTTTGTCCATAGCGGAGGTATGGAGTCCGCTTCTTGCAAATGAGGTGTGGACTCGTCTCTATTGTATGTGCAATTCCTGAACTCAGGCGAGCATATGTAACAACATAGATTTAATTCTTTTTTTAAAGCTATAGATATTAATAGACAAATCATGTGCGTGTCCTATCGGAGCCGGTATTAACGTTTGAGATAGCTATAGTTAGTCGAAGGCCCCGGTATCACTGCAAACAAATTAAAATCAATAATTGCTTAATCGACTGAGCCAGTGGAATCATCCGAATTAACATCTTATAGAATATCCAAACAAAGAAACGCCGCTGAAGTCCCTAACATAGCAAACACAGCACACGTCAAAAGACATAAGGCGTGTCAGCACCGAAAGTAAACGCGGCTGAATTGTCCTTCTTCATACGATATCATCATTCATCGTAAGCAATCGGAATATCAAAACACAATCCGGATGAAAAACACAGCTCGCGGTGTACACAGAGCACTAAACTCAGTAGCTCCGGCTGCAAGCCGGACTTAGAATATGAGGAAACTGCAACAAGAAACACTTTTTAGACAGTGCCTCAACAGTTCTTGTCACCTGTCCGCCATATTGGCCGGAAGTCCCGATTATTGTACTGTTGTAAAACGGATGGTCATCATTGTTCTCGGGAAAACATTTACTGGCATCGACATCGCCTTTTTGCTTTAACGAAATTCAGCATAAAGTGAGAACTGAGTCGCACCTACGACACGTTCATTCTATCTCTTGTTTAGACTAATCATCATCATTATGTACCATACCGGTTGGCGTAGGTGATCATGTTCTTCCACAATATGCCATCTACCGTGCATCGTATCAGTTATGTTGTTGATTGCTTTCCAAGTCAGACTGCTCTCCATGCCATGTCTAGACTAATATATTTCGATAAATGCGAGAAGGGAGCTAGGACCCACCTGGTCAGCAGACGAGCACACTAATGTCTTAATAATATGGAAGTCTTTATACAGAGTTTCACAGCAGGAGACACTCTGATCACCAAACTTCGCTACATCAGCTTCTTATTCTTGTATATACCGTAACGTTCGATTATCTGAACTAATCGAATTTCGATAGTAAAATATTCTGATAAACAGTTGTCTTCTCTTCTCCTATCCTTCTTCATTTGTCTTTCAGTGTGGAAAGGAGATGCACTTTAACCTTTGATCTTCTATTGGCCTCTCCAACTGTTATATTTCCTAGTCCTTGTGTTTCTATATCAATATCCCATCATTCTATTTTTCCTCATAGTCATCCTTCGGTTTGGTGATCTCGTAGCGTTTATTGAAGGCTCATTGTATAGGGTGTCTCTTTAATGACTGTGCATTTTTTGTTGTTGAAATAATTACGCACCTAAATTTTATCTATATATGACGTAATAGTTCAAGCACCATTTACGTGTTCATTTAAACATCACTGCTACATGATAGATCTGGCTTACAATGGTGTTAACGATTGAAGAAAGAGTATTTATAGTGGAGCATGTGTTCCGTACCGGCGGCAAGTATTCGAATGGGGTTGTTGAACAATTTGTGAATAGATTTCCTGATACACCAGTGCCTCATCGAAATACTGTGAGTAATTTAATAATCAAATTTCAAAACACCGGTAGTGTACATGATGTTAGCCGTCCTGGTAGACCATCTGTTCTTGAAGTAACATCTCTCAACATCCAGGACAGCATTCTAATGAGTCCTGGCAAATCAATAAGAAAGCTGGCTCAACAAGTACACAAATCAAGCAGTACTGTTCATAGAGTTCTGAAAAAAAAATTAAAGTTACATCCGTACAAATTTTCCGTCGTTTCTCAATTAAAAGAATTAGATCACCAATCCAGAATTAATTATTGTATGTGGTTTGAGAATTTTCTAGCCCAAGAAGGTGAGGAAATCCTTGATTTCACTTTCTTCACAGATGAAGCATGGTTCCATTTGTCTGGGTACGTGAATAGGCAGAATGATCGTCTTTGGAGTGATGAAAATCCACACGCATTGCACCCAGTGCCTCTCCACGATCAGAAAGTAGGAGTGTGGTGTGCAATGAGTCGTCAGCGGATAATCAGCCCAATTTTCTTCTATGACACAATAAATTCAGAAAGATACAGGATTAACATACTGGAGCGATTCGTAAACCAACTTTCTGAGCCAGAAATTGAAAAAGCTTGGTTTCAACAAGATGGCGCAACTGCTCACACTGCTGTAAAATCACTGGAATTTTTATATGAAATTTTTGCTAATCGTATAATCTCTCGCGGAATTTGGCCTGCACGGTCTCCTGATCTTACTCCCATGGACTACTATCTCTGGGGTGAACTAAAAGGAAAAGTGTACGAAAACAATCCCCACACACTCGATGAGCTGCAGGTTTCAATCGCCAACAACATTAATAATGTTACACAGCCCATACTGCGTAAGGTTTTTGACAATATGAAAAAACGTATCAACATTTGCCAACTAAAACGTGGTGGATATTTCGAATACCTTTTGTGAATAGTGATGTTATATGTTTAACCTTACCGAAAAAGGAACAAGCTACAGCAGTACATGATGCGTGATTTACATAAATAAATTGGAACAACTAGATTTTCAAATGCACAGTCATTAAAGAAACACCCACCGATCTGGAAGACCTTCAATTTCACAAGACCAAATTATGGAGCTCCAAGACAGAATTACAATGAGTCCAAATGCATCTTTAAACCACTTGTCTCAACAGGTGCAAATATCTAAGAGTTCTGTTCACAAGGTTTTAAGAAGTGAACTACACTATCGTCCATACAAATTAACTGAAGTGTCTCAACTCCAAGAAAGAGATTATGAATCCCGTTTAAACTACTGCATGTGGTTTCAGAATTTTATTTATGAACATGGCGCTGCCATCCTTAACGTCACTTTTTTCACTGATGAGGCCTGGTTTCATTTATCCGGTTATGTGAACAGTCAGAACAATCGGCTGTGGAACAGTGAAAACCCCCATGAATTTCATCAAGTGCCGCTTTACGATCAAAAAGTCGTAGTGTGGTGCGCTATAAGTCGTATGCGGATAATAGGACCTATATTTTTTAATGAAACAATAAATGCAGAACGTTACCGTACTTTAATTCTGGAACTGTTCATAGCACACCTTACAGAACGGGAAATTATGGAATCCTGGTTTCAGCAGGATGGGGCAACAGCACACACAGCCACAACAACACTCAATTATTTAGAAAGCATATTTGCAAATCGCATTATTTCACGTGGAATCTGGCCTGCTCGTTCACCAGATCTAACACCCCCAGATTATTATCTGTGGGGGGCATTGAAGGGGAAAGTTTATGAAAATAATCCGCAGACAATTAATGACCTACAGACTGAAATAGTAGACAAGATTAAACAAATATCACCAGACATTATTCTGAAGGTTTTCGCAAATATGGAAAGACGAATCACGACATGTCTTGAGGCCCGTGGTGGACATTTTCAACATATGCTTTAGGCATAACTTTATTGTGTTAATACCAACATTACCCATTATAAGCTCGCCGATAGCAGTCAAGTATATTTGAATAATACCATTTATTTTACAATTTGTGTGACGCATTAGTTAACCGCATTTCTGGTGACGTTTTTTCTTCCGAGAGTAGAAATTCACTGCACTGCAACTTTAAAAACACCCTGTATTATTTTGATCTTTGTCTAATCACTTGGCCAAACCATTTTATCTGTGATTTCTTCATGTATTTAATGGCGGAAATTATTCCTAGTTTTTTTTCCCTCTGTTTTTCACTTTTGATCATATCTCTCTAATTGTTTCCTGTCATATTGTTCCTATGTCTAGCGTTAGGTCTGACACCGGTGGCACAATGTTAAAGTGAAGATTGGTATTTGGAGAACCCGTTTTGCCTCTAGTGTTATTACCTTGTTGAACAGGAATGTTCGATGATTGGACAAGCTTTGTTGTTTCTTAATTTTATTTATGCGACTTGTGAATTATCGTTTGTCACTAGTCTTCCTAGGAATTTAAATCTTCCACTTGTTTTAATTGTTGGCCTTCTATCGTTATGTTAATGTTCTTCTGTTTTCTTTATGTTCATAACTGCTGACTTACTGGCGTTGATGTTCATGCTGTTTTGGGTACCATGTGTGATGTTAGATCTATTTAAACGTTCGTGTAGGTCTTATATTCTTCCATGTACAAGATTCCACGTATTTGTGGCTGATAAATCAACGACTATATGTATATATAGGTGATTATATAAAGCAAGTTTGTACACGAATTAATGCATTTTTATTGAAAACATAGTAAGTAAAAAAAAAGTATTCCGTCACGCCAAGTGGCGTATAGGGAATATGGTGTTAGTGACTATAATTTTTACAGATCTTCGGCGCATGATTTTTGGGGTAATGTGATCGGTATGATCGCCCGTGCCGTTTTACTTTCCCAGAAAAAAAAATCCGGTACACATTAAAGACTGGGTGGACCTGGAAGACGTCGAGCAGGATCGAACCCGCTCTCTTCCTTTGTAGTCCATTTCACTAACCACTGAGCTATCGCGGCTCCCTGAAAACATAGTATCACTCTTAAATTAACACGTACACACACGCGCGAGGGCGCACACACATGCACACACATGCACACACATGCACAAACATGCACACACATGCACACACATCAAAATAACTCTAAAACAACATGCACAATGTACACCATTATGATTTAATTTCGATAAAAATAAGTTTTAACTCGAGTGCACCATTTTTTTTGTTTCATAACTTGCGCAAAATCACGGATCCACTTAGATGATGGTGGTTGTATTGCGTCAGAATCTTCCTGACTCTCCAGCTGAGTGCCGTTTAGAGATAGCTTAAAACCGCTTGAGACGGTGGTTAGCAATGTTCTGTTCTTTGTTGTTCATCTTCAATTTCTTCCCTGTCTGCACGTTTTATATCCTCAATGATCACTCCATCTATTAGGATACAAAACACTGGATGATGCTGTATACGTCACAGTGTGGCCACTCTTTGACATTCCAAGCGTCTCAACCTTCGCATGTTTGTGTCTTTTACGCTAGATTTGAATGTCGATCACTGGTACATTTATGCATCTTTATTAGAAATTTAGCACCAATACCTAATGCAAATCATAATTAGCTCTTCTTCTGTTTCTTTCTTCTTGATCTCTTTATTCTCTTCCTCAGTTGCCTGTCAGTTTCGAGGGGAGATAAACTTTGTAATCTTTTGAACTTCTATTGGCCTCTTCGGCTGTAATGTTTCCTAATCTTTCTAAAATGCCGTCATTTCGTCTTCTTCGTGTTGGACTATTGGATCCTGTATTCTCGTAACGTTTACTGAAGGTTTGTTATGTTTTATTTGGGTCTTTTGGTATTATCACAAGAGGCCAACACAAAAAGGGAGCTCTTAAAAAACATCAGAAAGAAACAATCAACATTTTTCGGGCACATCATGAGAAGAGGAAAGTTGGAATACTTGGTTACAACTGGCAAAATAAAAGGAAAGAGAGATCGCGGGCGACAAAGAGAGAAAATACTGGATAGCTTGGTGTCATGGCATGGAAAACAGTCAACAACAGAACTGATACGATGCACTGTAGATAGAAGATTGTGGAGGGACATGATCACCTACGCCAACCGGTATGGTACATGATGATGATGATGGTATTATCACGTGGCCAGACCACTTTATCTGAAAGGCTCATTGTGTTGTGTTTTGGTCTTTCTGTCTGGCCAAAACTGGCCACGTGGCCAAAACTATTTCATCTGTTGTTTCTTTATGTATTCATTTGAATTATTCCTAGGTTTTTCCTCAGTTTTTCATTTCTGATCTTATCTCTGGGTGTTTCCTACATTCGTCTAACACATTTGATCTCGGCAATGGTTATTGTTCCTATTGTTCTTGCGTCTAGAGTCCTGGTCTGGCATTGGTAGCATAACATTATAGCCGGACTGACTGATGGGCTGACTGACCGACTGTAGCCAACCATAGATTTACTACGGCCCGCTGTCAGAATTTAAAATATGAAACCCAACACTTGACGTGACGTGTTCAATTATAGGAGATATAGACCGCTGACTTCACTCTACCCACAACCACCCCTGCTCGAAAAGTTGAAAACGTCACGCCAGTTAGCGGTTTTCGGGAATTCCATATCAGCCCGCAAGCCTAAGTAGGTCTATAGTTGGCTGTAGACTGACATAATATTTATTATTTGTTTGTAACTCCTCTGTTAATGGACTCTCTCTCTCTCTCTCTCTCTCTCTCTCTCTGCGACCAGGACTCAATCAGAGTAGGACTTCAGACTCTCACACGAAGACAGCTTACTGTCTAAGCCTGTTAGATCCACTCCGCTTGAATACCTGTTAAAACGTTGCACTGTGTTCTGCGCCAATGGCCCAGTGCATCCGATTTCAGCCATCATTTTATTCAGGTTTGCTTTCCTTAGCCTTTGATTGTCCCCAATCTTCCTGCAAGGCAGCAGATGATCTTTTCTGTAGGGGGATTCTGCCCTTAGATAGATGGTGCTCGTAAACCTGCGGTCCTCACAGATTTACGAGCACCATCTGCCCGAGTCACTAGAGGGGATTAACACAGACACGCGACTTGTAATATGAGGAAACTGCAACAAGGAACACTTTTCATGCATAGCCTTCAATTATTCCCGCCGCCTATCCCCATATACCGGTAATTCACGTCCTCTTGAAAATGATGATCGTCGTAGCACTTGATGATGTAAGGCCATCGTTGTTGACTCCAATTCCGAACATGTAGATACACAGTTAGTTGTCAAATTATTCCCGTCGCACATCAAACAGCAGACCGTAAGATTAGCGCACGGCCTGTCTAGGGAACCATTACGATGACGTAAAACACACACATGCCGAACATAATCTCGCTCCCTTTAGATTTCTGATTACTCTAGTGTAAGCAGACTAAGACGAACAAAACACGTAGCAAATTCCCCAAAGAGGCAAAACTACGGCTCACGAAGAAGTTTACATTAATGAGTAGCATGGAAATAACTTGCGTCAAGGAATTCCAACAATGGTCATGAACAGCACCAATGTGACGTAAAGCGCAGATGAAGTCTAGACGGTGGAAGGTCTCATTCACAACACTTGATTTATCAAAAACGGACAGTTGTCGGCCTACGACCTCGCTTTAGCGGCACAGATGTATTAAGTATATCATCATTTTGACTTTAACGCAGAAAAGTGCAATGGAGAACCGAAATTAAAATCAGACCCCGAATGCACTTTCTGCAGCGATCGAGAGGACGTGGAATAGATCCGCCATCTTGGAGACGGACGTTGTCTGGAGTCTGTCAATGGACTGACATAGTACATTAATTGACAGTCGCGCCAGTGTTGATTGAATCTCGATTTCCCCCAAACACATAAATATTGAAATCCAAGGCCAGACATTCGTCCCAATATGTTACTATGTCTAGACCGACGTATTAATCTTTTAAAATATCTCTCTAACCAACGGACCAATATAACCAAGTGTGTAAAATGTTCACATGTGGCAATTTTGATTTCATACAAACACAGCTACGTGGTCAATGACAATTTATATAAAAAAAAAAGAGAGAAAAAAGTGGTTTGGTAACAGCTTTACGTATGTGAGAAACAAAACAAAAATCGAACGACATTTCGGCCAAGTAGGCTTTCAGCTGAAAAAATAAACAACAACACAAAAATATGTATAATATCTATACACATAATTATTATCATCAGTTTTACAGTAGCTTCGCATCTCTGTGCATCTTGTTTTCTCCCTATATTAAAAAATAATGCAAAAAAGTAAAGAGTTCCGTCACGCCAAGCGGCGTATATGGAATATGGTGTTTGTGACTATAATTTGTATAGACCTTCGGCACATGTTTGGGGTAATGTGGTCGGTATTACTCCCGTGCCGCTTTACTTTCCCATTAAAAAATCCGGTACCCATTTAAGGCTGGGTGAGCCCGCAAGCCGTCGATTAGGTTCGAACCCGACATCTTGTCCTTTGTAGTCCAGTTCACTAACCGCTGAGCTATCGTGCTACCTTACCTCCTATGTGGTCAATCAAATTTCTCAAGTAGATAGTAGAGATTTTCTCTTGGGGAAAAAGGGGTTTCTTGGCTTGATACAGACCATATTTAAAATGTATACCAATGGTCATGCGAAAAATAAACATTAATACTATACATCTCATACACCATACCATTTGTTTTTCAAGTATTTGGAGTGTTTCTGTATTAGATGTATTTAGCTAAGTCTCTCTAACCGATGAACTAATCACTGGTGATCAAATACATTGAATATTTTATTACCAGGTTATTCTTGGTTAAACATGTATCTGTCATTGATAATTTGGCTGTAGATCCATGGATCCACCTGTCTTAGAGTGTCGAGAAGATAAAGGGCCGAAACACTTGCTTCGTAGGGGTTTATTCTGATGATCAGGTTACCTCCTGCGACGAAACTCTGTATAAAGAATTTCCTATTACGGTCATGTAACGAGCCTGTATTCTTCATTCAAGATGGGCAGTGATGTTCCATGTTTATGAGGCATATAACTTTTCAGATGCCACTAATGTACTTAACTCTTTTCGGACTTTGGAGGACTTTAGGTTTTCTTTAGGTTCTAACCAGATAAATTTTCAGTTTCGAAAAATTTCATGACGTTTATTTTTTTTAACAGTTTCACACAATAATATTATTAAATGCGGTACATATTATACATTAGTGGAAAGGAAAATGTTTGAAGAAAATGACAATTCCAATCTATTGGTGATATCTGAAGGAAAAAATAATAATTCATTATAAGTAGTATAAGAATATTCAAAGGCAGATAATTTTCAATTCAAAATATCATATTTCAAGTACATCTAATATTCCCTGACAAGAAGCGTGTTGCTATAATAAAAATAATCTGATCATTGTTTTTATGAAAGAGGTTTCGCTTTTCCACACATTGTTTAGTCTTGTTATAGTTTTCATAGCTAGTGCAAGTCTAGCTATAGTCCGTTCATAAATTCATAATCACAGCTGAATTAGTTTTGCGTGATAACCGCTTGTTATTTTTGTTTCAAACTTTGCATGCAATCTTAGAATATTGATGACGTTATAGAAATATTTTTTGCTCTGAGAAATTTGATCTAGTTTAAAAGTTTTCTTCTTTAGGCTATATTAAATTCACCCTGTTCGAATTTGACACCATTTTAGGATATATACATTAATTTGGTGCGGTCGTGGACGTAAAATAGTTTGGCTATTGCAGAAACACTAACTTCAGGAAAATCCCGTGCACAAAACTGAATTGTTATTGAACGACATGATCACCACGACCTGGGCATTAATTACCGAAGGGAAAGCGTATTATTATTAATTTTGTGAAGACTCAGTAGACAATTTGTTGACTTTAAATACCAACATTTATATCTAAATTACAATGAGTTTGAAATGCAAATTTATAACTATGCAAAAGAAGTGTGTTGAACATGTGTTGCGGGTGGAAGATGACTACTGGAAACGAGATGGATTACTATTTGTCCAGCCAGTAATGATTATCAACCTCTTGGAATCGTCAGATTCGGAATGATTAAAATTAATATGAATTCAATTCCAGCTGCAGTTAGGACGTCCTGGGGTCTAATGGTGACCGAAGGACAAGACTAATTGTAACCAATTGAATTCATGTTTGCAAATACACATAACGAACAACACACACAATTAAGCACTATGTAGATACACCTCTGACAAGAATTGCAGTAGACTGGAAAATTTAACACGACTACTGTAAACTCTAAAATTTGAATCAACTTGTGTGATATCGTCATAAAAGATCAAAGGAATTCGCTGATGTGCAAAATCTGTTGTGTTTGTGGAATAAAAAATACCAAAATCTTTGCGTCATCAATATTCTAAGATTACATGCAAAATTCGAAACCAAAATAACAAGCGGTTATCACGCAAAACTAATTCAGGTGTGATTATGAAATTCTGAACGGACTATAATACTTCGGATTGTGACTTTTCTTTATAGATAATAGAGCTCATATGATGGATATTATGGTTGGTTGCGTTCGCCGATGACTAAAGTATTCTAGAGTATTCGTAGACTGTAGAATTCCTCTTCGTCATCCGCCCTTAAAAGGACGTTAAGTGGACGTATCTGCGTTGTGTTGTGGTTTGCAGAATAACTGTTATATGTACGCCTTTCGGCCCAACACATCCGACTTCAGCACGACATTTGTGAGTACCGGGTTGTCTTCCCTCTTCGATCCCTGGACGCTTGGCCAGACTAGACAGGTTAGTCTGTTACTGGAGGCACCACGGAGAGGTAGAGCAGGGTCTGGATGGTTTTGGTTCACCAATCCTGGCGCAAGCCATCAGCTGTGGGTCGCTGACAACTTCCAGCTCTGGTGCTGGTAGGCGCGCCTTCGCCTCCACTGGATATTATTAACTGGTTTAAGGGCTGCTCCATTTATTGTGATTATTCTGTCCATGCTCTGGATATTATTTGTGATAAATCTGGTTTTGATAGCATTGATCTTCAATCCATAATGTCGTGATGTCTTAACTAGACACTCATCTTAGGTCTTCGAACCTTCTAATACACTATTTACTAGTCCTTCTATATTATCTGCAAAATAAAGGTATTGTGATTTATATGTTGATGGTCCCGAAATGTTCTTCAAGGGTGTCTGTCATATTTCTTTCAAGAAATATATTAATGTTCGGCACAGTAAACATCCCTGTATATTGCCACGACAGTCGAAAACCATTTACCCATCAAACGAATTGATGTTGTAATTTGTTGAGGGTTGCCCAGAGCACTTCGTGCCAAGATTTGTCAAATGCGTTTATTGGAGTAAATAGCTGGTATGGGTCTTGTTGGTCTTTTCAGAGAGTGCACGAAGGTTGAAGATTTGCTCTACCTCACTTCTCCCTTTTCAGAGAGTGCACGAACGTTGAAGATTTGCTCTACCTCACTTCTCCCTTTTCAGAGAGTGCACGAAGGTTGAAGATTTGCTCTACCTCACTTCTCCCTTTTCAGAGAGTGCATGAAGGTTGAAGATTTGCTCTACCTCACTTCTCCCTTTTCAGAGAGTGCATGAAGGTTGAAGATTTGCTCCACCTCACTTCTCCCTTTTCAGAGAGTGCATAAAGGTTGAAGATTTGCTCTACCTCACTTCTCCCTTTTCAGAGAGTGCATGAAGGTTGAAGATTTGCTCTACCTTACTTCTCCCTTTTCAGAGAGTGCATGAAGGTTGAAGATTTGCTCTACCTCACTTCTCCCTTTTCAGAGAGTGCACGAAGGTTGAAGATTTGCTCTACCTCACTTCTCCCTTTTCAGAGAATGCATGAAGGTTGAAGATTTGCTCTACCTCACTTCTCCCTTTTCAGAGAGTGCATGAAGGTTGAAGATTTGCTCTACCTCACTTCTCCCTTTTCAGAGAGTGCATGAAGGTTGAAAATTTGCTCTACCTTACTTCTCCCTTTTCAGAGAGTGCACGAAGGTTGAAGATTTGCTCTACCTCACTTCTCCCTTTTCGAGATCCAGCTTCTTATCCATGTATGACGTCACACACCTGCGTACAGTCTATAGATGATTACTTTTAGCATATCTGTGCTTAGGTGATAGATGAAAATGGTCATTTTCACAGGTCCCTTATGTAAGCGAGGCTTTCGGTCTGCCAAATCTTGTTGCATATATTTGTTGAAGGATTTAATACGTGTCCACCTACTCCTTGTAAAAGTTCAACTGGTATCTTGTTGAAGTTAGGTGCTTTCCCCTTTTCTTTGGGGCGTTAATTGCAGCTATTACTTCCTCTTTTAGAATAGTGTATATTTTGTTTAAATAATCTAAGGTATGCTGATGATACAGTCTTAATCGCTAAGAGTGAAAATGAGTTACAAGAAATGGTGGACATTAAAGTGAAAGAAAGCAAAAATAAAGGACTCAGCCTTAATAGCAAAACGACAGAGGTAATGGTAACAACAAAGAAAAAGACATCACCTCAGTGCAAAATAAAGACAAGTGGAACAATATTAAAACAAATATTTGGGAACTTTGTTAACCTCAGACGGAAGATTTTCAAAAGAGGTGAGATGCAGAATGGCTCAGGCAAAAGCAGATTTCCAAAAAATGAGTAAGATACTATGCAATCCATTTTTAACAATAGAAACAAGAAAAAGAGTTCATAAATGTTACGTAGAGCCAGTCTTAACATATGGATGTGAATCATGGACAATAGGACAACATACAAGAAAATCACTGGAGTCTGTAGAAATGTAGTTTTACAGAAGAATGTTGAGAGTACCATGGACAGCTAAGAAGAGTAATGAAGATGTTCTGAGAGAGGTAAAAGCAAAAAGAGAGCTAATTTCCAATATTAGGAAGAAACAATCATCATTTTGTGGCCATGTAATGAGAAGAGAACAACTGGAATATATTGTAACAACTGGAAAAATTGAGGAACGAAGAGATAGAGGGAAGCAAAGAGGAAAAATAACAGACAGCTTAAGAGAATGGTTTGGCAGAAGGTCAACAACAGAAATGATAAATAGCTGCCGAGATAGAAAGTTGTGGAGAGACATGATCGCCTACGCCAGCAGGCCCGGTACTTGATGATGATGAGTTCTCTTTTCATTTTTAATTGCTTTAAAACTTCATATTTTGTTTTCTTTTCTTTCCATCCAATTCTACCTATTCTTTTATATATCCACATTTCAAAGGCTTTAACTTTCTGTTCTGTTTTCTTGTCTAATGTCCATGTTTCTGCACCGTACGGTAATATTGAGAAGATGTAACATTTTGCTATTCTTAATTTTAACCGTGGTGTTATTTGTTTTGTTGTTAGTATACTTTTCATGACATTAAAAATACTTTTTGCGATACCTATTCTTTTGTTTATTTAAGTTTTAAATTTTCCATCATGACAGTGAGTTACAAAATGTTATAAAAGCAGCTTAACATATTTTAGCGTGTAGTTAAGTTAATCCGGGAGGGATGGAGTGGGGAAGGATTTATTGAGAGACAAGATAATTCCTTAAACACAATGTTATTAAACCGACGTATTCAGTATAGTTTACATTTCCTACGTAGTTCTATGCAAAACGCATTATTTTAATATTAATCTACTTTAAAACAACTTTTGAAGAACCTGTTTATATATTCTTCCTCGCTTGCAGGGTTCTGTGTGTGTCTCATTTAACAGCTTTTACCTTTATTAAATATGACTCGTATATTTGAATGTACCTGATCTATATAATTGTCACGCGGCAATGACCCAGTTACATATTATTAATTAGCGCCAATAAAGTATACGCCTTTGATTTGTGTGACCAAATTAATAAAAGTAGTAGCCCCCGTTGACCGACGGGGATCTCTCAGCGCCTCGAGAAATTTTATTTTTTTCTTTTCTTTCTCCGTGTATTCTCTTTTTTCTATGAATTTGTCTGTTTCTTGTTAGAGTTGGAGCTTAAGAGTGCGTTTCAAAAGATTGCGGTCTGCAGCTATTTCCACCCAGACTGCATAGTTTATGTTCCGAGTCTTCATGTGGAGTTTACATACGTCTACAAATCGAAGTTTTGGGCGCCCCCTAGTCTTTTTGCCATCTGCTGGTTGTCCATAGAGTATGTCTTTTGATATGCGGCCAATCTTTTGTACGGTGTACGTGGCCAAGCCATCGTAACCTATAATGTTTGAGCAGCGTGTAGATGTTCGGGAGGCCTGTGCAAGTCATGACTTTTGTCACTTTATCCTTCCAGGTGATACCAAGAATACAGCCGATACATCACATATGGAATGCATTTAGCCTTCTCTCCTGCTTTGCGTAAGTTGTCCAAGATTCGCTGCAATACAGGAGGATACTAATGATGCAGGCATTGCAAACTGCTGCCTGTGTTTTAATTGTCAGTTTGATGTTTTGCCAGCCAGACACGCATATAAAGACGTGCGAATGTAGTAGCAGCTTTTCCAATGCGGGTGTCGATTTCTGTATCTAGTATGTCGTTGATGATGGACCCAGGTAGCTATACTGCTGTATGACATAGAATGTGTAGTTGTCGATAAAGATTGCAGGTGTTGCTTCGACGTCCTGACCGAGTATATCAGTTTTCTGTAAACTTATTTAAAGACCGAAGTCTCTGCAGTCAAAGCGATGTAGCTCTGCAGTTTTTTCTTTGTCTTTCTTTCTGTCTGTCTTTCATTCCTTCTGTCTTTCTTTCTTTTCGTCTATTCGTCTTTCTTTCTTTCTTTCTTTTTTCTTTCTTTCTTTGCAAGTGCAGTGTCGTCAGTAAGTTAATAATAACTACACAATAACAGATACTTTAGTTTATTTGTGTGCACGTGAAGCATTTCAACTTGTTTGCACTGGTGTGTTATTCATGATGTGTAATATTTAGAATTTGTATATAACTTTTGCGTGTATATGTGATTTATTATCTACATAGAGTTGTGATGGTCAGTTGTACAATTTGTAGACTCAAATGTAACGTTGTCGAGAGGAAAACTCACACAATAAAAGATGTCATTTCTCTACTTTCTTTGTGATGGATTTCATTACCTGTTTTTAGTTTACTCACAACTCTTTAGACACCCCTCTAAGAAATTTTCAAAGTTTTAGAAATATTGGTACAGATTAGAACTCCTACATTCTAATTATGTGAAATTAAAAAAAAATATGCTTTGAATTTTTTTCTAAAATCAGTAACTGTGTTCTGCTTCATTACCAACGAAGTGTTCGCTGTTCTTTTCTCACTTTTGTTAGAATTGGCCCCCTCGAAGCTGAAAGGTAAATGAAGAAGAAAAGAAGAAGATAGTGTTGGTCCCTTCGACGGTGAAAGGTAAATGAAGAAGGAAAGAAGAAGATAGGGTTGGTCCCTTCGACGGTGAAAGGTAAATGAAGAAGGAAAGAAGAAGATAGTGTTGGTCCCTTCAACGGTGAAAGGTAAATGAAGAAGGAAAGAAGAAGATAGTGTTGGTCCCTTCAACGGTGAAAGGTAAATGAAGAAGGAAAGAACAAGATAGTGCTGGCTTACCTAAGTGACATGCAAACCTAGGGCAGACCATGCATTTTAAATTAGGTTTCTGTACATTTAGATCAGCTGCAATTTTTGTTGTTGCAAAATACCGTAAAAGTGCTCTGATATTTTAACATTGTTGATATTTTCTATAGCAGCATAAGCTCAAATGATTACATCGCTGAAAAAGTTGTCTTTAATAAACTCATTCGTCTTTAAACTGTGTCGTGTTTTAAACGTTGGGTATAATAATGTCACCCGTAAATGATAAAATAACAAAAAAAAGTGCTTCGATTTTATTCTTTTCTTGGGGGACTGGTTGGTCTCGAGAAAGAAAGGTGATGGGTTCAAATCCTGGCTACCCCGGTTGGGATATTTGTCTCTGATTTCTCTCTGCGGCAACCACCCCTGGTCTCAGCAGCGGGGCCCGGCTTGAAACGTCAATTACACATCGAAGGAAAACAATATGAGCACCTCTGAAGACGGAGTTATCTGCATGTGCGGCGACGGACCCCTATGCAGACGACTGCCAGGGGGAAATTGAATTAACACACAGAATTCAGTTCCTAGTCTCTAGGGAGTACGCCAGCCTGTAGCGAGTCCTGACCGACTAATTTTTTCTTCAGATAATTTTCTCCTATTTTTCACATTGGCAGCCATAATCGCAGGTGTCCCCCCCCCCCGGCGCCCCCCCCCCCCCCCCCCCCACTAGAATTGTAACCTTTTTGTGCGCATTTTTATTTCTCATCAATTTTGGCATACTCCCTTCGATTTGCAAATGTCAAGAGTTCTTTAACGTGCGCAGAGTGAGTGCGGGATCTCATGTATTTTGTCGTTATCTAAGAGGATTAGACAGCGGATCTCACCACCGAGATAATAGGGGAGAGTAAAAACATGAAAAAAAAAACTGTGAATCGAAGTGGACAAATTTCTACTGCCTGTAGCGCAATTCGAAGCAAAGATGTTCTTGGTCAGAGGCAGGCGGCTTACCTCTAGACCAGCCACTCCCCATATAAATGATAAGGGCGGATGAATTCGTTACAAATCATTTTCAAAGTTTGTTCCCCGAGCATAAAGTACTCAGAGTGTTAAGGTTCATGCCTAACGATACAAGATATATAAACTGGGAACATCACTTTTAAAAGTATCCGAATGGAGCTAATATTACCTATCTAAGTCCTTAATTACCCTTGTAATACCAGAACTGTCGAGATATAAGTTTTATCACAGCGTGTTTCTTTAAGGTAGATATCGACAAAATAATCACAACCAGGTGTATCCATATTACTCGTCAAACGCTTTGTGATTATACACTTCTAATTTAAGAATAATTTATAATTTTCTGAAGAAAAAGAAATTAAATTATATAGGAGCAAAGTGCCACGTATTCTCAATAGCCTTGGAATCCTATTTCTTGAAATTTTCTAATATAATTCTTGTTCTGCCAAAGAAATCCATGGTGGATCCATTTCTTTTTAACTTCCATTCTATCAACGACAACGATTTATTAAAGCAGAGGCCAGGATATAAAAATAAAGAATGCTTAAAAACCAGAAATGGCATGCGCATGGCATGTTTCAAGCACGGGCTCTAGCTATATTTTTGACTGAATTTTTCTTTTCTGCGATTAATAAATAAAATGTTCAGAAAGTAAATTAAACACTGCATAAATTACTTTCTGATAATTTTAGCTTAAGAAAAATACTTTACTTTGAGGCTGTTGTAGCAATGAGGTTAAGTTACTCGCTTAGCAATTAAAGAATTATCCAGATCGATTCTCACGCGTGATAGAATCGGTTCTTGCCCACTTCATGCAGCGATCAATGACTTAGAAAGACCAGGTTGAGTATCTAGCCCTGTTACAGATAGAAGATAAAAACGAGACATCATTTTCAAGCTGTTACAGATAGAAGATAAAAACGAGAAAAGAAGATAAAAACGAGAAATCTTTATCAAACTTTTACAGATAGAAGATAAAAAAGAGATATCTTGTTAAAGGAGATAAGCACACATATCAAATATACAAAATATTAAATACGATGCAAGGCCGCAAGTATAATTACAGAAAACATATAAAACAAACATACAATTGTATCGAGAAGATAAGACTAACAGAAAGACAAGACACGCTACTGAAACGTTTCGGCAAAAGCCTTCATCAGGTATACAAAATAACTATACAAATTAAAAACAGAAACTCCATTCATAAAGCACAACACAGCTTCAAAGAAATGGCGGCTAAGACGGTGGTTGGGGATTTTTCTAGTCTTGTTAATTGCTTAAAACGGCAGATCAGTACTCAGATATAATGATGTTTGCAGGGCTTCCTTGAGGGAAATTTTTTTTTATCAGTGAAAGAAACTGAGAACATGTGGCTGCAGATCGTAGCACATGGAGAGCAAAAATAAAAAATGACACATCAATTTTCGAGACAGTGCTGATATTAAATTTAGAAGACAAAAGGCGCAAGAGAAAAGAGACAAGGCCAGGTACAGCAAATACACCTAATTGTTCGATTAGTGGATGAATCTGTCTGTCCAAGATTGGCAAATTCAGCCACGAGAGAAGCTGTTCAGAAGTTCTGTGCAGTAACCAGTGTGAGACACTAATGCTTTACCAAACTACTGACTTATCAGGATTGCTTGCTACCAACCGTCAGTCAAGACGCTAAAGGCCATACTAGGGTTAATTTCTTAATACAATATACCTGACAATAGGGCAGATAGAATTTAATTAGATCAATGGAATCAAATAATAAAACATTAGAAAAATGAAATAAAAAATGTAAGGAGGTGTCCCAGAGGGTATAAAGAAAACGAGAAGAGTAAACAAGAAAAAGAGCGTAGATGTGGCAAAGGGGAAGAAGAAAAGCAAGATAAATTATAAAGATAGAGCAGGGAGGAAAATATGGATAGGATACAGGAAAGGTGTGGAGAAGAGACCAGAGATTAAAGAAAAAAGTTAAAAGAATTTAATCCTCTAGGTCAGAGAGTAATCAGTTCTCCAAAGCAAAACGGCTATGGGTATGAGAGGAACAAGAAATGATAACACCGGCGTCATAATAGGTAATATGACAACGATCTTAAATGGGAGGAGACAGGTGCTAGAATCATGTTTGATGTTATATAAGTGTTCACATATTCTGTCTTCTAACCGTTTGGACAATATATATTTTGAGACATCGTTGGCAGATGATGGTGTACATCAGATTCCGGAAAATGCACATAAAGTTATCCTGGATATCTAGATATCATTCGAAGAAACTTATCATGTGCATTTAAGAAGCTTCAATTCCGCTACAAGAAAGGAAATATAAAATAAAACTCGATGAAAGGTCTATACATAAACTGTATTTTCTTATGCTGCTTGCATACTTCATAGGTAAAAATAGCTTCTCAGAATGTAGTGTGAAATTGCTGTAAAGTGAAATAGTCCACGGACGGAACTAGAGGTAAAGCAGAGCTGCATTTAAATTGCTATCTCCGTAAATTTAAACACGACATGAAATAAGATTAGGAATAAAATGTTCAGATAATGCTATACTATGCAGACATAAAACCTACAAATGTTGTAAAAAGTTAAAGATATCTACAACGAATAAAGACTTTAAATAAATATTTCATATCAAGGGAACGATACAGCGCTCAGTACAGCTGTTGTAGATATGAACGAGCGTGCAATATATCGTGCTGTTGTTCTACATGACCCCAGGGAAGCTAACCAAGTCAACGGTTCAAGTAATGATTGAGTAACTACGACCATGGAGAGATTAGTGAACAGCCAGTCATAAAAAAGAAAAAGGGGGGGGGGGGTTAGCTTGGTAGTCTAGAGGCATGACGTCGAAATCAGGACAGGAAGGACCAGGATTCAAAGCCCCCCCCCCCTCCTCCTCCATCCCCCATCACAGACCGGTAGTGATTTGTCACAAATTGAAAAAAATTTCATCCGTGGTTTCTTTTATGACGTTACTCTCTCCTGATCTCTTGAATAGTGAGATCAGATGTCTAGCAACATAACATAACATCAATAAAGAAGAGGTCCCGTGTACATTCGCGCACGTTAATGAACCCTTACCAGTTAAAATCGAAAAAAGTAGGCCATAAATATGGCCCTTGCCCGGGTAAAATTGTCAACAGAAACCTACCCACACCGTGAACACCAGGACGTGCTACGGTGTTCGTGCTACGGTGTTCGTGCTACGGTGTTCGTGCTACGGTGTTCGTGCTACGATGATCGTGCTACGGTGTTCGTGCTACGGTGTTCGTGCTACGATGATCGTGCTACGATGATCGTGCTACGGTGTTCGTGCTACGGTGTTCGTGCTACGGTGTTCGTGCTAAGGTGTTCGTGCTAAGGTGTTCGTGCTACGTTGTTCGTGCTACGGTGTTCGTGATACGGTGTTCGTGCTATGATGTTCGTGCTATGATGTTCGTGCTACGGTGTTAGCGCTACGATGTTCGTGCTATGATGTTCGTGCTACGGTGTTAGCGCTACGGTGTTCGTGCTACGGTGTTCGTGCTACGGTGTTCGTGCTATGATGTTCGTGCTACGGTGTTAGCGCTACGGTGTTCGTGCTACGGTGTTCGTGCTACGGTGTTCGTGCTACGGTGTTCGTGCTATGATGTTCGTGCTATGATGTTCGTGCTACGGTGTTCGTGCTACGGTGTTCGTGCTATGATGTTCGTGCTATGATGTTCGTGCTACGGTGTTCGTGCTACGGTGTTCGTGCTATGATGTTCGTGCTATGATGTTCGTGCTACGGTGTTCGTGCTATGATGTTCGTGCTATGATGTTCGTGCTACGGTGTTCGCGCTACGGTGTTCGTGCTCGGTGGGAGCTGATGAGGTGACCAGGGACAGGTTGATGACGTACCTCGGAGTTAAGTTTGATCGCAGCCTGTATTTTCGGGACAAGTCGACCATGTGATAACAAAATCTCACAAAGGATTAGCCGCCTCGAAGGTCATGGTAGCTGCCAAGATCGAGCAGGTGCTACTTACCCTTCTGTTCCAGGGACTAGACCTCGCACCAATCGAGTATGCCCTAGCAATTTTTACTGTCAGTACGACGCAAATTTTTACAGGCTGGAGAAAAAAACAGAATGAAGCTATGCGCACTATCTCCTTGTGTAGCAAGGAGGTATCTTCTTGACTTTCCTGTCATGGATGACAAGATCGAGATCTGGAGGGCACGAGCATACCTGACGATAAGTGCAGATAAAGAGCACCCACTGCACCACGAGCTCAACACAGGGAAAGGTGTCAGGCTAGAAAGAGGCAAACCATGGGTGGGCAGAGATGTCATCAAACAGGTCTGTGTGTTTTCCAATATCAACGTTGGCGAGAAATGGATACCGGTACGTACTTCATACAGGGGAACATTACCGTACATTGTCACACTCGACAGGAAATGTAGGGAACAGAGCTCAGTCGTGGCCAATGCGGAGGTCAACGGTCTCATCTGGGATAACACCGATGGGAAAGATGCAGTCGTCAATACAGACGGATCTGTAATACGACACCAAAGGAGTGCATGTGCCTTTACAGCACGCTCGGCAGGCAGAATAGTCAAGGAAGACTGTGGCGTATACGTTATGACCACGAGTAGCATGACGATGGAGATAATAGCAGTGACCAGGGCATTCCTCTGGTTAGAGTACAAGACTACATCCAAGCCTGCATACTAAGTAATTCGATGAGCATAACAAAAAAAAAGTGGATGCGGGCGATGCAAACAGGCAGTGCGTAGAGTCATTGCAGAAGTCAAACGTACGTAGGGTCACATTTGTCTACGTCTCTGGGCATGCACGGGAAAATTAAAAGAGCGGACAGGCTGGCTAGCTGTGCCGTTGTTGAAGACGGTCAACCAATGGACGGGCGGACATCATCAATGCTCTCCGAGATGGGGGAAGGACACATCTCGTCGACAACTATGAGTCCATGTCACTCCTTCGGATGAAAGATATGGGAGTTAAGATTGGCACTGCTAGAAAAGAGAAACATAGTGGACGTGTAAGAAGACTAATCAACGAACACAGAACTGGGAGTTGTCAGTCACTTGTCACTGCGAGACTTGCTGAGGAGGGGATCTGAGCACATGTTCGGAGTACAGTGATAATGGCCCGCAAATAACTCAATAAATCAATAGGAAGTAAAAAAAAAAACCACATTTTCTGTCTTCAGTCGTAATTCATCAACATGTGCCAAAGCAGCTGGCGTAGGCGATCATGTCCTTCCACAATTGTTTGCTCTCAGTGCATCGAATCAATTCTGTTGCTGACTGTTTTCACGCCTTGACACCAAGCCACCTATATATTACCCTATCTCTATGTCGACCATGATCTATCTTTCCATTTATTTTGGCAGTTATAACCACATGGACCAACTTTCCTCTTCTCCTGATATGTCCGAAAAAATGTTGATTTTTTCTTTCTGATACTTTTATGAGCTCCCTTTTTCTTGTTGACTTCTTAGAATTTCCTACTTGGTATTTTTAGCTGTCCAGATAACTTTTCACATTTGTCTGAGGAATCCCACCTCTGTGGCCTCTAATTGTCTTTTAATTTGTTTGTCTGCTGTTCATGATCAGCTTCCATAGGTCAGAATTAGCTCAATATAGCACCGATTAACTTTCTTTCTCACCTCTATTGACATAGACTTGTTGCATAAGACGTTTTTCATGTTCTGAAAAGCTATTTTGGCTCAAACTATTATGCTTTTTAATTATGTGGTGCATCTTCCATCTGATTATATTATTGTACCCAAGTATTTGACACGCTGCACTTGTTTTAGGTTCGTCCTGCTAAATTTTTATGCTGCATGATGGTGATGGCTGATTCTTTGCTATGACCATTACTTCTGTTTTCTTACAATTCAGGCTGAAACCTTTCTTGTTGCTTTCTTTCATTATTATGGCTACCATTTCTTGCAGTTCATTTTCGATCTCTGCTATTACGACTGTGCCATCCGCATATCACAAATCGTTTATGTAAACAGTGCTGACTAACTATCAATAATACTTACCAACACCATCCTGTATCCAGGTCGGGTTCGATCCTTATCGACGACTTCAGGTTCACCCAGCCTTAAATGGGTACCGGTTTTTTTTTCTGGGAAAGTAAAGCGGAACGGGCGTAATACCGACCACATTACCCAAAAAATCATGTGCCGAAGGTCTGTAAAAATTATGGTCACTATCACCTTATTTCCTATACACCACTTGGCGTGACGGGGCTCTTTACTTAATTACCATCCTGCATAGGATGTCCCAATACTACTAACTGCTTGAATCAAACATTCATATATTTTGTCAATCTAATGTGGCAAACCTAGCTAACTACAATCCTGATAGACTTCATCTTTGCAACAAGCTTTCTGTCTGCCCAGAACTCACCTGATCTTATCTGTCCGACGGCCGCTAGTGGTCTCTGTAACTAAACTACAATTTCCTTTCGCTCAAAACACATGAACTTTCCCAGTGCAACACATTTTTATTCATGAATCGTGTTAATCTGAAAGTCCGCGCCAGGGTCTTTGAGCGAGCCCTCCAGTGGAGACAACTCTTCATACCAATTCATTAAATTATTTCCCTTGTTTGCATTTTACACATTTACTGCCTACACGTTTACATCGAAGGATAGTAAACAAGTTCTTTACATATAATGACATTAAACAAGTTCTTTACATATAATGACATTAAACAAGTTCTTTACATATAATCAAGTAACTTCAAAGATGAAATTACCAAGAGTAAAATGTTAAGCACTTTCAATGCTTTTGCATGAAACAGAAACATGGGCATTAATACGATACGAAAAGGGAAATGAAAACTCTTGAGTTACTGATTTATAATATAACAAAAAGTGGATGAATGAAAAAGATGGGAAATAATGAAGTTTTAGAACAAATGAAAATGAAGAATAAACTATTAAAAAAATGAACAAATCAACGAAGTAAATGCTATTTCGGACATAAGATTGACTGACAAGTGGACTGATAACTTCACCAGATATTGAATGGAGAATCAATCACAGATTGATTGATTTGTAATTGAAAATTGAAGTGAATGTCGTGAAAAAGCTGAGATATTGCGAAGTTTCGAAATGTTTAAGACAAGAGATGGAGAAAACTGCGCTCCATGGTAACCCAACCTGTGATACGGGCGAAGACGGTACATTTTGACAGTGCTCTGTGTCTGGCAAAAGACAATACTTTCAAGCTGAAATTTAAAAATTTCTTTCTTGCTTTTATTACGTTTAATTTTTTAAAGCATCAAAACAATTCTTCAGTTGTTTTACTGTATATAGTCCGCCCGAGAAAGGTGTACAACATCGCTACTAACTAGGGGGTGAGCGATTATTAAAAATATAGAATCGCTGTTGTTTAGCGTAATGAAGTTTATGTATAGTTCTGACTTTTTTTATGTTGGTATGACCTGTGGTCAGCGGGGAGTCATGTCATAACATAAATTAAAATAGGTTTTTTGAATCATGATTGAGGGATTGGCTGCTTTAGAGATAAGCCGTCGGCCGCTGGACAGAAAGTCCATGATTTGAATCCCGTCACAGACCATGGGGACTCTTCTCTTTGAATCAGTGTTTTCTTTGTGGTTCTACCCTTCTCTACTCTCTGGGTGAAGATCCTAGTGAGATCTGATATTTAGTCCTCTCGCATAGTGGTGGAAAACAGGAAATTCCGTGTTCAATCTGCGCACGTTAAATCGAAGTTGGCATCTGAATGCCCGCTGCTTGGGCAAAAATTAAGCAATTAAAAAAAACCAACTACCCAAGCAGAGCCGGAAGTGTCTGGTCGAGGGAGGTAGATATCGCAGCTTCCCGCAAACTAGCAACACAACAAATGTATGTCTACTTAATGGATGATTCATAACAAATGTATGTCTACTTAATGGATGATTCACAACAAATGTATTTCTTCTTAATGGATGATTCACAACAAATGTATGCGCTACTTAATGGATGAGTGATAAAAAGAATGCAAGAGAAAACCAACGACGGTCATCGTAGAGATAAAGCAGCTTTGCACCAACATCGTTGGGCGAAAAGAAAAGGTAGCTATTTTGAACTTCCGAACGGGAGAGAGTAGTTTGCGAAAGCACATCGTACAAAGCCACTTACATATGGTTGAGCTGAAATGATTACTTGTAGATACGATTCAGAAACGTGTACAAACGAAAGTGCCAGCTTAATTTAGTGACGACTTAAAAGCTACCTTAAAAGCTACCACGAGGGCACGCTTTCTCAACCAAGAAACTCTGTGATAGATGTAAAGCGAAAAGTGTTATTCAGCGAAGCTTTGTTGTTGTTTCACAACTGACGTAAATATAAAAAGACGAAATTTGATAGCACTAGTTATAAGTCTATTTTTAAAAAGTTCATTTCTAAATAAAATGACATGTTATGTGAGTATCCTTTAACCTGGAACTTTTATTGCCGTGTTTACTAAGTTAAGTTTAGAGTTGGTTATGAGATGAATCCATCTCTTTCTCCGTCTCTCAATATAATGTAGAAAGAAAAAGTCGGAGCTGGGACGGGTCATCTAAGTTTTAGCACAGTTTCCTTCCATTTGAATATTTATATCCCACGAAATTGCTAGCATTTTGGGAACCATCAATTGGCGCATACATTCTTCTCCATGATTCTGTTTCCGTCCGTGAACTGTTGAAGTCAAAACCTACCCATTCGATGATGCTGTCATTCCAATTCTTCTTTTGTCTATTTCTACGACTTCTCTCCCCACATAGTTCCCTGTATGGTAGTATTTATCAGATTTGAAAAGAGAATAATATTACAGTAAGTTTGATCTCTTCATGGTGGCGATACGACCTCCATGCTGACCAATTTCTTTGCGAATTAGTGTTACTCGTATTTATTGCCAGTCTGGTCTAGATATGTGATGCCCACAATATTACGACCATATTCGAATGCGTGTTCTTGTATATTTTGTTGCAATTCTGCCCGTTAATGTCCGTGATTTGCATCATAAAGAATAAAGATGTACATATAAAGAACACTAATCTGTCTTCAGATCCGGTCATGATGTCTTTTCACCACTCACAATTGATTTTGGTTCACCAACGCTGCTGTAGTGTTATTTAAACCTTGAAGAATACAGAAAAAAATGGCCACAAACGATACGAGATGGACTAGAATTAGAGTGAATTTGACAAGAAGAGACAGATTCTTACAGAGATGGATAAGATAACGAAAAGAGTTCAGTTACTAGTGTTGGATCATATTAAGAAATGAAAAGTTCAAGTGGTTTGGAAATGGGACACTATCAACATATATAGACAAGACTCTCGTAGAGCGCTAAAATAAAGATTCAGAGGGACAGGGGATTAAAGAAACTGAAACCGGTAATTGAATAAAATAAGCAGTCCTGACGTATAGTGAGTGACATGAGACATATCACAATGCACACGGGAAACACCACATAACACTAGCTAGAACATTACATTGTACTCTCATCACTGAAAGGCAACGATGCTGGGCGAAGTCAACTCAATTTTTATCACTCTCTTCTTTTATTGTAAATTTCTCCGTTTTATTTGTTTCATTATATCCGTTAATTATGTTTATCCCACTATTTTTACCAATCATTACTTTAAAACTATATTTATTTTCACTACCCTGTACGTTGGGAGCCGCGATAGCTCAGTGGTTAGTGAACTGGACTACAAAGGACAAGAGGTAGGATTCGATCCTGATCGACGGCTTCATGTTCACCCAGCTTTAAATGGGTACCGGATTTTTTTTCTGGGAAAGTAAAGCTCCACGGGCGTAATACTCACCACATTACACTAAAAATCATATGCCGAAGGTCTGTAAAATTTATGGTCACTAACAACATATTCCCTATTCCCTAAACGCCACTTGGTGGGATGGAGCTGTTTAATTTTCTACTATGGATTTTACATTTTTTTAATCGCTCTCTACTCTATCTGTATCATTCTGGATACTTTGCTTCTCAATCCTCTATTTGGAGGACTGGGTGACCTAAGAGTTAATTGTTGGTGCCTCGACAAGAAGGTTCAGGTTTCTAACACCCATCAGAGGCGGTGAGAGTTTTCCCACTTCGAATTCTTGGTTTCTACGTGTCGTTACCCTTTGGTACGAGATACGATGTCTAGCCATCTTCGGATAACAGCGGAAAACACAAAAGGTCCCGTGTGCACTCGCGCACGTTAAATAGCCCTTAGCTGTTAAAGTAGAAAAGAATAGGCCAAAATGGCCGCACCCTGGTCACAAGTTAAGCAAATCTGTCCATGCCGAAGACGGAGTTTTGGGACCTAAAGGTGCAAGGCGTCTTTGTTGTAAGCTACAAACACAACACACCTACGTGAACTTAACTCTTTCAGTACGGAAGGTTTTTATCAATTCAGCGGTTTCAGAGACACAATTTTTCATGTTTTTAAATATTAATCTACATGTTAATATTTATCTAACACTTAACATATTATATATGAATTTTTAGATAATTGAACTAGGAATTATATTTCATCAATACCAAGATGATACAAGACATATAAAAAGAATATGGTTTGATGACAGTTTACACTAATCAAATTGAGTGACGCACTGTGCGGCGAGACGTACAGGACCGAAATCGACATGGCGCACGGTACGTCGAAACGTACGGAAAGAGTTAACTGATAAACGCTAAGATGAAAAGAATTCTCTATTCCGTTATACCACATGTAGCAGTATAATAGAATTATACTCCAATTTTTACAAATAGGACATTTCACGACATAATATGGATTCGTATATGTTGTTTTCGTTGTTGTCTCAAAATGAATTTCTTGTGACAATGTTTTGTTTAATGTCACAATGTAAGGAATCCTGTTATCATTTTCAATTAAAGAGAAAATATTTGAAACGAGAAGTTTCTTTTTATCTTCATTAAATCTCTATCTATATGGTATTTTATTATTTCTTTCTGATCTAATCCTGGAACCCGATCTTTGTAGGGTTTTTCTGTATAAATAACTAATTATTTTAACAGTGGTGATGAAAGTGATGAAAATGATGAAAATGTAAGTGCATTGCAACGAATATGTAAAAGAGTAATGCAATTCGTTTCTTTTGTTTGTGATTAAAATTTCTCTTCAGATAATCGTAATATTAATAAATGTTATGTGTACATGTCTAGAAACAGATGCAGCAGCCGTTATATTCTCCTAGAATCAAGTTCACATAATTACAGGAGCGCGTGTCATGTTGAGAGCTGGGAAGTGAACAAGTGTAGTTCAGATTGACATTTACATGTGTTGTTACGTATATTTTCACATACATAATGACATTATCGTGATCTACTCCATGAGTAACGACGGTCTTTAAAACACGTAGATCAGTCTTCTTCTTCTACCTTTCAGCTCCCTGTGCAGCATTGGTCTGCAACAAACACCTTCCAAGTCGTTCTGTTTCTTGCCATTCTTTTAATATCAATCCATGTCTTCCCCATCATCTTCATTTCTGCTTCTATCTGTCTTCTCCAAGAATTCTTTGGTCTTCCTCTTTGTCTTTTCCCCTGGTGATTCCCAAAAAGGGCCTGTTGTGTAATAATCTCAGTTGGCTTGTGTCAAGGTAAAATACATAATTCTGGTCGATGTAACAACACATTTTTTCAATTTACTTTCAGCATTTAGGCAACGTTACATCCACTTTAGTAATACCAACGGTAATTTACTCTTTTTGTTATAAATATATATATATATATATATATATATATATATATGTGTGTGTGTGTGTGTGTGTGTGTGTGTGTGTGTATTATAGGCATGATGCATTATACGCATGTATATGTGCGTGTATACTGTTTCTTAAAAGGAAGGCTAACATATAAGAAATGAATTTTATTGTTTAAAATTCCTTGTTTGTGGATGAATTAGTACGTGTACGTGTTTTTATTTAATTATTGTCAGTTGTGGGGGTGGAGTGGGGTTGAGACTGTGTACTATCCGCTAGACGAAGTGAGGGTTGCAATGAAATACAACGATTAAGGGTGTACAACACGTACGACTTTGTATTTAACAAAAAACAAAACACCCAGCGGATGTGCATTAGTGGCCACAATCTTTATTTACCCACATAATTTGTAGCAATGCTATTTGCTAATTGGACGGTCGTGAGTGTAGCGAAGGGTTTTTCTCTTGTGGAGGGGCGGGGAGGGCGAGGGCATAGTGTGGGTTGGAATAAACACCTGGAATGTTTACAAGCTCAAGTGAAATATACTACTCTGTCATCCACAAAATTCACCTACTCCGGCATTCATTGACTTCGGTCTTTATATTTTCATTATGAAGGAAAAGACATTTCAAAATAATCATAACGCTTCTGAGTAATTTCTTATTCATCATCATCATCATCAAGTACCGGGCCTAGTGGCGTAGGTGATCATGTCTCTCCACAACTTTCGATCTCGGCAGCTATCGTGTTTGAGCTATGGTGTTTGAGTTATGGTGTTGGAGCTATAGTGTTGGAGCTATAGTGTTGGAGCTATGGTGTTTGTTGGAGCTATGTTGTTGGAGCTATGTTGTTGGAGATATGTATCTGGAGCTATGGCGTTGGAGCTATGGTGTTGGTGCTATGTTGTTGCAGCTATGTTGTTGGAGCTATGGTGTTGGAGCTATGGTGTTGGAGCTATGGTATTGGAGCTATGGTGTTGGAGCTATGTTGTTGGAGCTATGGTGTTGGAGCTATGTTGTTGGAGCTATGGTATTGGAGCTATGTTGTTGGAGCTATGTTTTTGGAGCTATGTTGTTGGAGCTATGGTGTTGGAGCTATGGTGTTGGAGCTATGATATTGGAGCTATTTTGTTGGAGCTATGGTGTTGGAGCTATGGTGTTGGAGCTATGGTGTTGGAGCTATGGTGGTGGAGCTATGGTATTGGAGCTATGGTGTTGGAGCTATGTTGTTGGAGCTATGTTGTTGGAGCTATGTTGCTGGAGTTATGGTGTTGGAGCTATGTTGTTGGAGCTATGTTGTTGGAGCTATGTTGTTGGAGCTATGGTGTTGGAGCTATGGTGTTGGAGCTATGTTGTTGGAGCTATGTTGTTGGAGCTATGGTGTTGGAGCTATGTTGTTGGAGCTATGTTGTTGGAGCTATGTTGTTGGAGCTATGTTGTTGGAGCTATGTTGTTGGAGCTATGTTGTTGGAGCTATGTTGTTGGAGCTATGTTGTTGGAGCTATGTTGCTGGAGTTATGGTGTTGGAGCTATGTTGTTGGAGCTATGTTGTTGGAGCTATGTTGTTGGAGCTATGGTGTTGGAGCTATGGTGTTGGAGCTATGTTGTTGGAGCTATGTTGTTGGAGCTATGTTGCTGGAGTTATGGTGTTGGAGCTATGTTGTTGGAGCTATGGTGTTGGAGCTATGGTATTGGAGCTATGGTGTCGGAGCTATGTTGTTGGAGCTATGTTGTTGGAGCTACGGTTTTGGAGCTATGTTGTTGGAACTATGGTATTGGAGCTATGGTGTCGGAGCTATGTTGTTGGAGCTATGATTTTGGAGCTATGGTGTTGGAGCTATGGTGTTGGAGCTATGGTGTTAGTATCGCTTTCAGCGCTGTTATTATTTTCCCAACCCTGTGAGTCCGATGTTTATGTTTCAGATATCACGACTGATGAGTGTCAGAGTGGGGTAGGAGAGAAATCATTTTATAGTCAAAACAGAATGCTAACTACTACACCATAAATGTAGGGTGTACTCTAAAAGAGATTATTTGCTTTTACATAAAAATCTAGAAATGACTATTTCAAAGCAATTATAGATAAACGTTCAACAATAAAATGAAGACAAAACTGTCTGCGGCTATTATTAAGGCTATAGAAAAGTTCCAGGACTGTAACAACTGTGACGTAAACACAGCACGATCGTAGATAAAATCGAGCGACATATTTCAACTAGAATTAGCTCCTTCTGGCACTATGACGTTTTATGAATTCTATTTCTGCTTTTTGATGCGCTTGAGAAAAGGTGTTGAAAAAGAAAAAGATGCCAACTGTGAGTTGATATCTGTCAAACCCGTATTTAACATGGGTTGCACTACGACAACGCACCAGCTTACACCTCGCACAGAACGAAGGCGTTTCTAATGAAAACAACACGTACGTTATCACACCCGACATATTCACACTGTGACTTCCTTATGGTTCCGTTAACTGAAAGTGAAGCTGAAGCGGTGCCGTTTCAATAGCATAGACAGCAATCAGATTTGGACGCAGGCAACTTTGGAGTGTCTTGGGAGTCTACCATGGTGCCTTTGAGACATGGAAGAGGCTTTGGGATAGCTGTGTGTACGATCCTTAAGTGGCTATTTCGAATATGAAGGGAAGTTTAAATAAGATAAGATGTATTTTTTTTCTTGGCGTAATCCGTGAATAATTTCTGCTGTCTACTGAAAAGTATTTGTGGGTGCTGGAAAATAATGACCCCATATGCAAGTGCTGTCGCAGTGTTATGTACAGTCTGAATCTTTTTCATCTCAACTATAAAAAAGAATTCGTTCTAACCCTGCCTTTTATAGAATCCGCATTCACATTTTGTAAAGATCGGATCCTTTACATTCACTCTACCACCCTCGCGACAACTAATATATAAATTACGTGTTCCTAGACGATGAAATATAATTTACAATCACATTAAATTGTATTAATTGCTTGTAAATGAGAGGTAAAATTAGAAAACGTATGAACAAATTCGGAGAAAAACTGTGAGAAATTGAATTGGGTAGATATTGTTAAAGCTGGCTTCACATAACATTTTGAGAAACAAGGAATGAGTTCTGAAGTCAAAGTGAAAATAAAGCATTAGAATTTGACGAGGATATCTCCTTTCCCATTCTTCACACTGCCGGCCTTATATTCAAGTGTTCCTCCCAATAGAGGCAGATTTTCTCCGACTTCAAAGGCATTCTCATTTTATTTTTCGAGAATTGTGTGTTGAGTAGATTGTTCCTATTAAGTTTTGCCTGAGTAGCGGCAATTTGTGGCCTAATATTTTCGACTTCTAACTGCCAAAGGGCTCTTTAATGTACGTGAGTGCACTCAGGACGGAATGCTTTTTGCCGTTATCAGAGAGTGCGAGAGATCGAAACTCACCGCTCAAAGACTAGGGAAGATTTAAAGCCACGAATAAACTACGTATTCCAAGTGAAAAATTCTCGCCGAATAAAGCCGGTTTCGAACTCGGGACTTTTCTGTCCAGAATACGACGTCATACATCTAGACCACCCAATACCCTTAACATTACAACCATAACACGTATTTTAAGTTTGTATTGCATTTTTTTAGAAGCGGTACAGCTTTCTAATCACCAGAAAGAACGACAAGTCAAACATGTGTTTATATAGAAACGTTTTCAAAAATAGTACAAAGAAACTGGAATACACCATGTCGAAAATATGCGCACGGGAAAGGCTGAAATGCGCAAATACACTTATGCACATACAAGAAACGTGCATTCACAATTCTGGTAATCCAGTAAATCATGGCAGTTCACGCTTCTTTAAATCTTGCACGTATAGAGTTATTTACGTTCGGATTATCGATACATTAATATAAATGCTTAAAAAGGTACGTCAGTACCAGCAGACTACCTTCTGTAACTCCCGTACATACGCCCGACCAATGTACATACATCTCGCGCAAGCATTCATCCAGAACAAACCTGAGTTCCTATACTCCCAGATCGATTACGCCTTTGTTAGTTCGACGGACTTTGTAAACACAGCATGGTCGATGTGAGGGGTCACATGGCCCTTACTATTTGATACTCTATGATTGTTTTTTTTTTTTTTTTTTTTTTTTGCATTCGTCAGCTTTCACCTCTGGCGAAGTCCCTAGAGACTAGGAACTAAATTGTGCGCGTTAATCTGTATTTCCCTGCAGCCGTGTGCACAGGGGGTCCCTCGCCGCACAGATAGATAATAACTCCGTCTTCGAAGGTACTCATATTTATTCCGTCAACGAGTAATTGACGTTTTAAGCCGGGCCTCGCTGCTGAGATCAATGGGTGGCTACCGGTGATGTTGAGAGAAATAATAAATACAAATCTCAATTGGTACAGCCGAGATGTGCACTCACACGCTGTCTCGTGGCCGACGTCTAACCTCGAGACCAACCTGTTTCACTTCTCACCTTTTCAGATTACATATTCACCGTTTTAAAATGATGGTCTGGGTCGTAAGTCGTTCTCTAGATAAGATGGTCGAGGTGCTGAAAATTGTTCTCTCCGAATACGTGGTTTCTTCGTGGCTTAACCCTGCTGTGGTCTTTGGGTAATGAGATCCTATGTTTAACACTCCTCTGATCTCGGTAATGAGATCCGATGTTTAAGCATACTCTGGTCTCTGGGTAATGGGATTCGATTTTTAAGTCTCGTCTGGTCTCTGGGTAATGACATTCGATGTTTAACCCTCGTCTGGTCTCTGGGTAATGAGAACCGATGTTTAACCCTCGTCTGGTCTCTGGGTATTGAGAACCGATTTTTAAGCCTCGTCTGGTCTCTGGGTAATGACATTCGATGTTTAACCTTCGTCTGGTCTCTGGGCAACTAGAACCGATGTTTAACCATCGTCTGGTCTCTGGGTAATGAGAACCGATGTTTAACCCTCGTCTGGTCTCTGGGTAATGAGAACCGATGTTTAACCCTCGTCTGGTCTCTGGGTAATGAGAACCGATGTTTAACCCTCGTCTGGTCTCTGGGTAATGAGAACCGATGTTTAACCCTCGTCTGGTCTCTGGGTAATGAGAACCGATGTTTAACCTTCACGGATAACGGCGAAAAAATCTCATGTTCACTTGCATTACTTAAAGAACTGGCAGTTAAAAATAGAGAAGAGTAGGCCAAACGACCGGTTTCAGTGGCAGCATTCTTGGGATAATCTACCCGACATGTCAGACCCTTGCCGATAAAAATATTATTACTTCTGAAGTTGGGGGAATATCTGAAAGTTGATGGTAAGGGACACTCGCTCACACTGTCATTGTCTACTGCTAACACAAACTCGTAAAATTCAGTCATGAGAAAGATTACAGACTTAAAAACACTTCCCTAGAGCTCGTGGACGCAAAACAAACAGTTTTAGTGATGTTATTATAAATAAGGTACAGGTAAGAAAAACATATTAACCGATATCAGATAGAATCAATTATTATTGTTGAAATGTAGAGATAATTGCATTCTTTGGCACGCAATATTTTATAGACACAGTTTTTCATTCCTCATGATGACCTGTCCATTCCCCCCTTATTTCTATCAGTTCATATTTTCCATTCTATTGAACGGGGGGAGCCGCGATAGCTCAGTGGTTAGTGAACTGGACTACAAAGGACAAGAGGTAGGGTTCGATCCCAACCGACGGCTTCCGGGTTCACCCAACCTTAAATGGGTACCGGATTTTTTTTGGGGGAAAGTAAAGCGGCGCAAGCGTAATACCGACCACATTACCCCAAAAATCATGCGCTGAAGGTCTGTGAAATTTATGGTCACTAACTCCATATTCTTTATACGCCACTTGGCGTGACGGGGGATCTTTACCTTTTTATTATGAACCTGAGGTTGTGTCTCCGGAAAGAAAAACGGCCTGGCATAAAAATGATAATGTATTGAGTCATGAAAATCATCAGCTTCGTGACGTACTACATCGGCTGGCTTAGGCGATCATGTCCTTCCACAATTTTCTGTCTTCACTGCATCGTATCTGTTCTGTTGTTGACGGTTTACCGCGCCATTATACCAAGTTATCTACGAACAATATCATTTTTTCTTTATCGTCCGCGCTTTCTCTATCATTGTACTTTACCAGTTATAACCAAGTATTCCATCATTCCTCTTATAATGATGTGTCAGAAAAATGTCCACTGTGCGTGATGCTTCTAGGAGCTATGTTTTTTTTTTTTTGCCTTCGTTAGTTATTCTCAAGAGAGCTTTCAACATCTAATCATCTTGTTAATTCTTTGTCTACTGTTGTAAAGAAATTAACACTTTTTTCCCTTTAGAGCACTTCAGAACGTAGTGGCTTCATTCGTTTCTATTTTATTTATTCCATATATTAATATAGCAGCTTAAGAAAATGTTGCGCAGGGCACGGCAAAATGTAGTGACACGCAACAGCAACAACGAAGTCAAGAGCAAAATTGCCAAGCCATTTCCAACATCTTGCTGAATCACTTCTGTAATTTAAAAGTGTTACCACACAGCAGTTCACTCCAACTCCCACTCCCAGTACCAGCAGACACACAGCACTTCACCCCAACTCCCAGTACCAGCAGACACACGGCACGCACTTCACCCAAATCCCACTCCCAGTACCAGCAGACACACAGCACTTCAGCCCAACTCCCACTCCCAGTACCAGCAGATACACAGCACCTCACCCCAACTCCCACTCCCAGTACCAGCAGACACACAGCACCTCACCCCAACTCCCACTCCCAGTACCAGCAGACACACAACACTTCACCCGAACTCCCCATCTCCAGGCAAGGAGATAACACCCAATTTGACCAGCATATTAAGTCATGTAGTAAAAAAAAAGATGAACGCTGAAACGACGAACCTTTAATTTCAACACTCAAAACATGATAACACATATATGGCGATACGGATAGAACACTCGTTCAGATCTAGAGTACCACGGGATCAAAGATCGATTGCAATCAAGCTTAAATGATGTCAATTTATTCTATACATGTTGTACCTAAGACATCAAAGCTGGCACATAGAAAAAAAAATAAATAAATAAACGGAGCCTTAATGCTAGACATCGCATTAACTGAAAATGTTTAGCAACTCATAGCTGATCGCTTACGTCTGTATCAGTTATCATCAGTTAATAAAAATTCATCGCATCTCCGTGGTTACTTTTGAAATGGATTAACTAGAATCCGTTCATAAAATATTGCCCAAACTCAAGATAATATTTTTCTTGGAAACTTTGTTCCATTATTGAGAGATCTGACATGCAGTCTTATATTTTTCCGGACCTTATACAATATTTTTTCTTCATATTTATACAGTGACCCAGTGTAGGATTTTGTTTACATACCTTATGTATAAAACACATATGACTTTAATGACAAACAGTTACAATATTTTTCAGTACTGTCCCCCCAACCTGTTCAATAATTGGCACACTTTCAGATTTTAAGTGATTGAAATAATCACTTAGTGTCTCAATGTTTGTGTGTTGGTCGCACCGAAAACAATGATTAACCTTACTAGAATATATTGTAGAGTGCGTTCAGTTGGTTGTTAAAGCTCACAGTATAGGCGTATCATAAAACCGTTTATTTTTTCTGTAGTACTGAAAATAGTAAGTAAAGTACCCCCGTCACGCCAAGTGGCGTATAGGGAAATATGGTGTTAGTGACCCTATATTTTAAATACCTTCAGCACATGATTTTTGGGGTAATGTGGTCGGTATTACGCCCGTGCTGCTTTACTTTCCCAGAAAAAAATCCGGTACCCATTTAAGACTGGGTGAACCCGGAGCCATCGATTGGGATCGAACCCTACCCTTTGTAGTCCAGTTTACTAACCACTGAGCTATCGCGGCTCCCTGCTGAAAATAGTGAGCTATCTCAATTTTCTAAACCATACACAAATTTAAAGTGTAAATACATCACAATGGGAAAAGTTACTTTAACACTGTACAAACACTTCTGCAAAGAGTCTAAAAGGGGCCGATTATACCACAACATCCAAGAACCAGAGAAGAGAACACAGAACACGCAAGGTATAGATAGAACATCTTTTATTCGGGGGAAAAGACAGGACTTTGTATCAGAACAATCTACCAAGAAAGATAAAAAAAAGTGGATGATTTTGACATTTTTATTAGGCGTGAGGTTTTGGAAATAGTTCAGGCAAGTCAGTTTGTTACTCTGCAAACTGGAAGTTAAGCTGGAATCTGAGTGCAAAATGAATCTTTCAAAAACTGTTCTGTGGAAAGTTGTGAAAAGCGTTGGTTTCACTTTTCGAAAATCTGCAGACGGTAGGAACGTTGTTTGTGAAGAGCCACGAATGATTGCTTCTCGGAGTAAGTACCTAGTACTTAAGTACCTAAGTAAAGTTGCAACTTCATAAAGTACCTAGTACTTAAGTACCTAAGTAAAGTTCCAACTTCATCAAGTACCTAGTACTTAAGTACCTAAGTTAAAGTTCCAACTTCATCAAGTACCTAGTACTTAAGTACCTAAGTAAAGTTCCAACTTCATCAAGTACCTAGTACTTAAGTACCTAAGCAAAGTTCCAACTTCATCAAGTACCTAGTACTCAAGTACCTAAGTAAAGTTCCAACTTCATCAAGTACCTAGTACTTAAGTATCTAAGGAAAGTTCCAACTTCATCAAGTACCTAGTACTTAAGTATCTAAGTAAAGTTCCAACTTCATCAAGTACCTAGTACTTAAGTATCTAAGTAAAGTTCCAACTTCATCAAGTATCTAGTACTTAAGTACCTAAGTAAAGTTCCAACTTCATCAAGTACCTAGTACTTAAGTATCTAAGTAAAGTTCCAACTTCATCAAGTACCTAGTACTTAAGTACCTAAGTAAAGTTCCAACTTCATCAAATATCTAGTACTTAAGTACCTAAGTAAAGTTCCAACTTCATCAAGTACCTAGTACTTAAGTACCTAAGTAAAGTTCCAACTTCATCAAGTACCTAGAACTTAAGTACCTAAGTAAAGTTCCAACTTCATCAAGTACCTAGTACTTAAGTATCTAAGTAAAGTTCCAACTTCATCAAGTACCTAGTACTTAAGTATCTAAGTAAAGTTCCAACTTCATCAAGTACCTAGTACTTAAGTACCTAAGTAAAGTTCCAACTTCATCAAGTACCTAGTACTTAAGTACCTAAGTAAAGTTCCAACTTCATCAAGTACCTAGTACTTAAGTACCTAAGTAAAATTCCAACTTCATCAAGTACCTAGTACTTAAGTATCTAAGTAAAGTTCCAACTTCATCAAGTACCTAGTACTTAAGTACCTAAGTAAAGTTCCAACTTCATCAAGTACCTAGTACTTAAGTATCTAAGTAAAGTTCCAACTTCATCAAGTACCTAGTACTTAAGTACCTAAGTAAAGTTCCAACTTCATCAAGTACCTAGTACTTAAGTACCTAAGTAAAGTTCCAATTTCATCAAGTACCTAGTACTTAAGTACCTAAGTAAAGTTCCAACTTCACCAAGTACAAAAGATCAAATCAAGGCGTGGTTTAGAAAGGAAAATGTTCCCATTCATGACAACCAGCTGACATCAGAGTGTAGCAGCTTGTGAAACAAAGGAAGAAGACCTAGACGTTTTTGATTGAAAATTATTACAACGCATGACCACACTTTAACTGCCGCCTTAATCCGCTAGAGCTCGAGTGGGTTAAAGATAAAAGACAAGTGGCAGCACAGAAAACAACGTTTAAGATATGTAATGTTAAACAATTGGTACGTGATACAGACATACATTGAGTACTGGAATAAATGTGCGAACTGTGTGCTGCGGGAAGCAGAAGAGCATTGGAAACAAGATGGTTTGTAATTTCTCCAGCCTATAACAATTGTGAGCCTCTTATATTCGTCAGATTCTGAATGAAGTAGGCCACAGTGAAATCATTTTATATGATACACCAACTAATAGTAACATACAAATACATCTTATATAAAAAAATAGCCCTTTCCCAAATTAGATAAAAACATCTTTAGTATTATTAATAGAAAAGTACAACATGAACAAGATGTTCTATGCTGATGAGGCATAATCTTATGTGAGCAGAGAAGTTACGCCCTTCTCTATTCAGTGTGGGCACGCCTTCGAATCATCGATCACCGTGACGTTTTAAAGTTTGATGTGTAATACTCTACAATTTAATGCTTATTGCACACTGTTTCTGTACACATTTAAATAATAAATACTCATATTTACAAAATCCACATTTTATTTTGGTTTAATATTTACACATTCTTAAGGTCCAGAAAAAGCTAAGACTGCATGCACAAAACTACATTATCCCGAATAGCTTCTGACAAAATGTATGTTTAGTTACGGCATAAATTTGTGAACGGAGTATAGTTGAGTAGTCAAGCAAGTGAGTAATAATCGAGAGGTAAGGCAGCTATGAAGTCAAACATGACATGCCTTGTTTGGCCGACTATATTGTAGCTTCTTTTAGACTACAACACAAAATTTCTACTCCAACTTAAAGCCCCATAATAAAGGCAGTTGGTGAAGCGGGGCTGACCGTGCTCACACTGGGAAATAATATTTTTTTGGGTGGATAAATCGTGTAGAAATAACAGTTTTTTTCATGTCAAGTACAAAAAGCCCTTAATTCTTTCCCGGAGTAGGACCAGTATCTGATTGTTTAAAGGCAGCTTTGAACAAGCCGCTTAATTATCGTAAATGACAAGTAGTGAGCGAGGTATGAAACACAAAATAAAATAAATAACAAACTAATGAGAGTGTAATAAATTATAACTATCATCGGACAATCAGAAAGCAATAAAATATAGAGAGTGCTAATACAAGAATCAAATATAATCACGGAAAATAGTGTGAAACACTATCGCTGTGATTGCTGACGCGAGAACCCAATGACTGCTACATAATGTATTAACAGCAGCATAGATATAATGGACAATACATGAAGTCGGACACACGAGTCATACATACTCGTACATTTTAAGGGAAAGAAAACAACATTAATTGTGAATGTGCCACATGTAGGGGTATATGATGGACAAATCATGGTGCATCTCTCTCTCTCTCTCTCTCTCTCTCTCTCTCTCTCTCTCTCTCTGCGATCAGGACTCAATCAGAGTAGGATTCCAGACTCTTACATGAAGTCACTTGTCAGGTTAAGTGTGTTGATCGCCCCCACAGACAGAACATCACAATTAGAGTCTGCCAGATCCACTCTGATTGAACACCCGTTAAAACGTTGCACTGTGTTCTGCGCCAGTGGCCCAGTGCATCCGATTTAAGCCAGCATTTTATTCAGGTTTGCATTCCGTAGCCTCTGATTGTCTCCAATCTTCCTGCAAGGCAGCAGATGATCTTTTCTGTAGGGGGATTCGGCCCTTAGATGGTCTGCCCTCCCAGTCTTGCGAGCACCATCAGCCCGAGTCACTAAAGGTGACTAACACAGACATGCACACACAAAGATATGAGATGTGACAAACACAGACATACACACAGCGATACGAGGCATGACTAACACTGACACACATCAAGATATATGACACATGACTAACATAAACATGCACATAAAGATATGAGATATGACTGACATAGACATGCACACACTAAGATATGACACATGCCTAACATAGACATGCACACAAAGATATGAGATGTGATTAACATAGCCATGCACACACAGTGATATGAGATGTGACATACACAGACATGCACACACACAAAGATGTGAGATATGACCAACAAAAGCATGCACACAAAGATATGAGATATCACTAACCCAAACATGCACACACAAAGATATGACACATGACTAACACAGATACACACTAAGATATGACTAAACACATACACACATAAAGATATGAAACATGATTAACACAGACACACCAAGATATGAGATATGACTAACATGACACACATCAAGATATGAGCCATGGCCAGCACACACAAACACACACACAAGTTAAGATATGAGCCATGGCTAGCACAGAAACAGATCAAGATATGAGCCATGGCTTCACGGAAAAACACCAAGAAATGAACCTTGTCCAGCACAGAAACATATTAAGGTATCCATATGCTTGGGTTTGTTGTAGTCGGCAGACTCTTCTTAACGTGGAAATCATCGACATACGAGACGCAGGCCCCGATTAACTGTTCACAGGTTTCGTTCAAACAGTTGTCCGGAGATTTGAGAGTGCAGTATGACCCGTAGAACGTTCCCTTGCATGTACAGTTCCCGGTTGACTGTTCACAGGTGTCGTTGAAGCAGTTGTCTGGACATTTGAGAGTGCAGTCTGATCCGTAGTACGTTTCCTTGCACGTACAGTCTGTACTTTCCGGGTCACATATGATGTCACAGCCATCAGAACACGTCTGTTTGCACTGTAGCCCAAAATTACCATCGGGACAAGTGTCACTACAGGTGTAGCCAGGACGTTTACATTGTAGGCATTTTCCGGATTTTTCCTCACATAAAGGGCAGACACTAAGACAAGACCCGGAGCAGTCGTGTCCATAGATCCCATGTGAACAGTTGTCGTGACACGTACCGATGATGACGTTGTAGCATTTACAGCACCCACTACACACTGCACAAAACGACAAAGAATGCCCGTCCAGACAATAGATGTCTGTAAATGTTTGCACCTCACTCACGGTCAGTGCACCGTCCGCCTGCGAAACGGTCAGTGAGAACCCAGTCTCAATGTGTGCCACTGTCGCCCGTGTGGTGACCACAATAGTGTTCACAGAAATGTTTGGGTATGATATATCATTATACTGGAACACTACACCGCCAGTGTGAGAGAAAGCCCCCAGAGTGGCATTCTCTACCCGAATCACAGTGCCAGCTCGATGATAAACTCGAATGGTGTGAGTCCCCCGGGGCGTGGCAAAGCCCAGCCACTTGGTGCATAAGAAGTACTCAAAAACAGAGAACAAATGAGGAAAAAATCAGATATGTAATACTTACGTCGGTACTAGCAGATTCATATAATGTACAGTTTTAAATTAGTATATAGGGAACTTTACCGAAGCCTTTCACGTAATCAAAGACAGTTAAATTACTTTATTAACGTTCTTGGTCATATTAGGGATATGTTTCTGGCTACAAACAATTGCTGCCTTGTAGGAAGGTCAAATAAAACACAACATTAAAAAAATAGTCCTGAAATGCGTGCTGATATCGAATGTGGCGGGCCGTAAGGCGTAAAATGCAATAGGGAATAGTTATATAGTAGTAAGAAGATTATGTTGAAAGGTTCATGAAATGTATCAATGATTACTGGATAATCTCAGAGGATTGTACCAAATAACAAATGTGGTAAGAGTAATTTATTGACTGAGTTAAATGGAGAGAAACACGAGATGGAGAGAGAGAGAGAGAGAAGGAGAAAACAAGGAAGAAAATAAACCATCACATAAAGTCAGAATGAGTTGTTTTATATCGTCATTAATATCCGACATATTTGTATGGATTGAATAACATCAGAATGAAAATATGAAGGTGATATATTAATCTTTGAAGTCGCATTACTATTGGTAGGTAATGTAGACATGACTAATAGAGAGTGAAATACACTTTTTTAGAAAGATGATCCAAGTATAGTTCGTGAAAATGAAGATAAATTCTAAACGCTCACGTAACTTCACTTTATCCCACCTGTAAAATATGTCAACATCCAAGATAACAAATGTAAAGATAAAATAGATCACCCGGTTCACTTCATATTCTTCCCATCGATGGGTCGCAAACGTAGCCTGGTTTCATAATTGAAGTACATGGGAAATACATTCACAGAAGACGAAAGACTGACAATAAAACATATCAGAAACCTAACCCAGTGGCAGACTAACCATGACCGTTAATCAAAACATTAAAATGGCAACAAATAATAAATAAAATGTTCATGTTATTCGTTTTATTGACAGTGCCAATCATGCTCATTATCTAAGACTCTGGATAAGAAAACAGCATTTTGTGGCACGATATATTTTGTCAATAAAAAAAAGTCCAGCAATGGCGCCATTATTCAACCATCAACATTTACTGCGCAACTATAGTTCGTTCACAAATTCGTGCGCACAGAATTCATCAATTATCTCGGAAAATGTTTGATGAATTTCTGTAATTCTTTTTCATGAAATCTGACTTCTTTCACCGACCTTCAGATTTTATAACATTTATGTACAAAGGTAGTCTGAATTTTGCACAAATCGTTTTTTTTGTTATATAATTTTAGGAAAATATCAAACCGCGTGCTCTAAACATTAGATTTTACTGTAAATTATGTTAATTTTCTAACAATGCAAGCCAAAGGCGTATCCCTATTACATCGAATAGTAACATAACCGACCCCTTTTATATTCATTGCAAAAGTGCATGTACAATAACACAGTTATCTTTTGCAGACTGAAGAATTTACACTAAAACTCCTTCATGGTTTTAAAAATCAAGTAGTCACTTCACAGCAGCTTACAAATTATCACACATACAGGAATATTCATTAATAGTAGATATTTTGTCAAAATACGCCTCTAGACGAATTTAACAAGAAACCGGAAATGAAATTACCACACACACAAACCCCTCGGAGTGGCGTATAACAAGTTAAGAGTGCGAAACGGTGCTAAGATTGTGTGGTGTGCACGTTAAATTTGCCTTTTTTATTGGTGAGTTTATTACAGCAAATGTGGGTATTGTAAAATCCTAAAATTTAGGACAAGCAAGAAAATCACATTTTTATATACCTCAAATAAGTAAAAATATTTCCTAAATGAATGACAATAGGGCAAAAATCTGACTGAAGGTCGGTGAAAAAATAAGATTTCACGAAAAAGAATTACAGAAATTCATCAAACAGTTTACGAGATAATTAATAAACTCTGTGTGCACGAATTTCTGAACGAACTATAAAACCCCAAGGGTCATGAACGTGACAATTCATTTGGGATCTTCCCTAATTTTTCCCATAGTTTGTCTTTCATTTCAGCTTCGATGATTTTCTTTCTATGACTTTTGAGGATGATACAGTTAACATGCTCAAGAGTCTGCTTGGGTGTTCGGCAGTCACAAACAGCAGTCTCTAAAGCCGACTTTATGAAGGTCTACTCTGAGGCTTCAGTGCCTTAAATTATTAATTCTGAAAACTTTCGTTCGCCTCTTGATTCTTTTTAAAAGGTCTTGTTCTGGATCGTATTTTCCGCTCTGGTCTCTTCATTCTATTGTCATAGTCTTTTAAATGAGTACTTTTACTTCTCTGCAGCTCTGTTGTTGATTTGGTTGTTGGTAGTTCTCACCTTTCTTTGCAAGTTCGTCTGTCTTTTCATTTTCAAGGATTCCGCAGCGGGGAGGTATCCATAACAGGTTTGGTTCCTTTTTCCCGGCAACGGAAGACGCATGACGAGAAATGATGACACAGCATAGAAGTTGTTAAAAATAAACCTTGCATCAAACACAAGAGATATAGAAATAAATTCTGCACAAGGTAGCAACAGATAGTGCTGAACAAAACCTGTTCAGGAAATAACAATGCAGCTTCCAACGTATTACATGACAAAAGTTGAACAAGAGAGGATTGATTTTTCGCAGATGAATTAGTCATGGCTCTTCATTTGTCACGGTCTCTTATTATTTTCTACCTTCACGAAGAGTTCATGTGCCTGAGTCCATCAGATTAAACCATGCTCTATACAGACGTGAATACCATGTGCCTCCTCAATCCAAATTCATTCTTGTTCGCATACTCTCTTTTTTTCACTCTCAATCTTGCTTAAACACTCTTCTTTTACACTCTTTCTTACTCCAACACTCTTATTCTTCCGCGTTCTTTTTTGCACATTCTTTCGTCCAAAATATCACTCTTTTTCTTTATTCCTGCACTCATATTTTTCTACTCTATCTCTGGCTGGAACACTTACTTTCCTTCACACTCTTTCTGAGTCTAACACACATTTTCTTCCACACTCGTACTTCCACACTCGTACTTCCACACTCTTTCTTCCACACTCGTACTTCCACATTAATTCTTCAACATACTTCGCACTCAATTTTCTATATTCATTCTGTCACACTTATTCTGCCCCTCCCATTCTGTCCCACTCATTCTTTCACATTCATTCTTACACACTCATTTTTACCCACTCTTTCTTCCACACTCATTTTATCGCACTTTTTCTTCAACACTTCTACATTCTTTCTTCCACACTTCCACATTATTTCCTTCACACTTCCACACTATTTCTCCCATATTTACACTTTCACATTCTTTCTTTCACATTACTCCTTCCACACTCTTTCTTCAACATTTTCTTCCACATTTCCACATTCTTTCTTTCACGCTTCCACATTCCCACATTCATCCTTCCACACTTTCACACTCTTTCTTCAAAACTGATTCTCTCACACTCATTCTTCCATACTCCTTCCACACTTACACACTCTTTCGTTTGCACTCATTCTTCCATATTCTTTCTTCCACACTTTTTTTTCCTATACTTCCCCCCCCCCTCACTTCCACACTCATTCTCCAACATTTTCACACTTTCTTTCTAAATTCCCACACTTTTTTTTACCACACTCATTCTCCCATACCTCCACACTCATTATACCACACTCCCACATTCTTTCACACTCATTCTTCCACTTCCACACAATTTCATGTCTGAACACTCTTATTGCTATTTATTTTCCTACCCGAACATTCAAACTGATCCAACGAGATAAATATCACAAACGGTTTATTACTATTTCTTTATTTTCTAATAACAACAAATTGTAGTTTACTTTTTCGTTTCTCTAGTCTCTGTTTCTGTGTGTTTATCCATATTCCTGTAAACCCCAGCTTTTAGGTAGCAATGTTAAATCATCGTATGTCCTTTTTTAAACCTTAAAGCATTAACCATAACACTTTTCCTGCTTTTTTTTTTTTTTGCATTCTCCATTGCAGAGTATAATGACAAGTCTCCCCAAATTTTGCCCAACGCCCGTGAAATGAATCTCTTTCTAGCCCCCTTGAAATATCCCAAATCCCATTTTCTTGGACGTGGTCATTGTTGTGCACCACGAAGGATGAGGTCATGTCTGGGTTTGCTGTTGTTCATTTAAATACATTTTCTTTTAACGTTGTACATCACACATGAATATATATAATTCTACGATTTTCTATCTCTTTTTTTATACTTCATTTCTTCAAAGATATAGAAATGAAAAATATATAACATGTCCGGTTAGCGCAATCGATAGGCGGTTGGCTTACCACGGCAACAGCCGGGGTTCGTAATCCTGGCGAGGACACCTGGGTTTTACTAATTCCCTAAAAATTAGTAGGAGCCGCGATAGCTCAGTGGTTAGTGAACTGGACTACTACGGACAAGGGGTAGGGTTCGATCCCAACCGACGGCTCCGGGTTCACCCAGCCTTAAATGGGTACCGGATTTTTTCTGGGAAAGTAAAAGCAGCACGGGCGTAATACCGACCACATTACCCCAAAAATCATGTGCTGAAGGTCTGTAAAATATAGGGTCACTAACACCATATTTCCCTATACGCCACTTGGCGTGACGGGGGGTACTTTACTTTTTTATACTGATAGTGACGGGGTCAGTATTATTCCAGGACAACCTACTTTCTCAGAAAAAATTCGTAACCTTTCAAAAGGTACGTTTCTAAATATAGAAATTAAACCAAGATTCAAGAAGTACGACGCTGTCATACAAACTATCGCACAAATAAAATTCTGAAACATGTTGTGTGTGCATGTTTGGGTTAGATATCTCATATCTTTGTGTGCATGTTTATGTTGGTCATATCTCATATCTTTGTTTGTGTGTATCTGTGTATGTCACATCTCATATCCTTGTGTGTGCATGGCTATGTAAGTCACATCTCATATCTTTGTGTGTGCATGTCTATGTTGATCATATCTCATATCTTTGTGTGCATGTCTATGTTAGGCATGTGTCATATCTTTGTGTGTGCATGTCTATGTCAGTCATATCTCATATCTTTATGTGTATGTTTAAGTTAGTCATGTGTCATATATCTTGATGTGTGTCAGTGTTAGTCATGCCTCGTATCGCTGTGTGCATGTCTGTGTTGGTCACATCTCCTATCTTTGTGTGTGCATGTCTGTGTTAGCCACCTCTAGTGACTCGGGCAGATGGTGCTCGTAAACCTGGGAGGGCCGACCATCTAAGGGCAGAATCCCCCTACAGAAAAGATCATCTGCTGCCTTGCAGGAAGATTGGGGACAATCAAAGGCTAAGGAATGCAAACCTGAATAAAATACTGGCTTAAATCGGATGCACTGGGCCACTGGCGCAGAACACAGTGCAACGTTTTAACGGGTGTTCAATCAGAGTGGATCTGGCAGACTCTAATTGTGATGTTCTGCCTGTGGGGGCGATCAACACACTTAACCTGACAGCTGACTTCATGTGGGAGTCTTGAATCCTACTGTGATTGAGTCCTGATCGCAGAGAGAGAGAGAGAGAGAGAGAGAGAGAGAGAGAGAGAGAGAGAGAGAGAGGGTAACTCTGAAACAAAAACTCCGTTAAAACAACAACAACAACAACAATATTAAACTGTTACAATTTGGATGTGGTCCAAACGTGTCAAACGTGCTGCTTTTACAAAGCGCAAGAAAGATCACAACATGTGAAATGGGAAAGTTGCTTGAGAAAAGTTTCCCACTGAAGTGAGAAGAAATGATATCGCCTGAAGTGAGAAGAAATGATATCGCCTGAAGTGAGAAGAAATGATATCTCCTGAAGTGAGAAGAAATGATATCTCCTGAAGTGAGAAGAAATGATATCTCCTGAAGTGAGAAGAAATGATATCTCCTGAAGTGAGAAGAAATGATATCTCCTGAAGTGAGAAGAAATGATATCTCCTGAAGTGAGAAGAAATGATATCTCCTGAAGTGAGAAGAAATGATATCTCCTGAAGTGAGAAGAAATGATATCTCCTGAAGTGAGAAGAAGTGATATATCCTGAAGTGAGAAGAAATGATATCTCCTGAAGAGAGAAGAAATGATATCTCCTGAAGTGAGAAGAAATGATATCTCCTGAAATGACTAGCCTTCGAGGAGTACATTGCCACACAGAGATCTGATTGTAATGCGATCTAAGTAGTCATTGGCAAGAATACACTATTCACTGGAAGCTGGAAGACACAAGCAGATAAGACAAGGTTCAAGCCGATATGTTAGGGAAACAAACAACAACAAGGAATGATCGAAACTACACGTTCTAGCAAATGTACGAGTATATAAACACACACAGGCACACACACCCTAGTGGCTGTCAAAGTTCTGACCATGATAGGAACATTAACTAGTTAGTTAATCAAAAGGACATGTGGTATACAACGGTATGTGTTAACGTTGAACCACCAAAAGGAAAATCGTGGCCAAAGGTAGAAAGAAAGTTGTAACCCTTAGCAACGCTGAACAACACTGACAACAAATGGGATGGGAGGGAGAAAGAGCGAAAGCAGAGTTGCAATTTCTTATGAAAAGTTATTTTTGGACTTTTTCTCCGTATAAAGAAACACAAATTACACAAGAGGCACCCAAAACATTTGATCTTTTCATTGAGATTGAAAATCTAATAAAAGATGAAGCGAAGATACATGAAGCCAATCATAATTGTGTATAATTATTACAAGCATTTATTATTCCTTCCCTTTAATCAACTTATTTTCCTACTCTTTTTTTCTGTAAGTACACTTGTTAGCCAATATGCCGACTCTTCGTTTCGTTTGATATTTATCGCATAATCATATAGTCTCATTTGTGCGTTTGTTTCAGAAGTTTGCAGAACAAGTCTACTTAAGCGACAACCTCAAATGGTTATCTCTTAGAATCAATAATTTAGAAGTTATTAACCAAAGGTTTGTATCACCCATCGTCAGTCACATAAAAGCAAAGTAATCCATAGTTTCATTGAGCTAAGGGTTCATAATTTTCTACAGAATGTCTCTTCTTCTTAGCTTTCACCCATTAAACGGTCGCGAGAGCGTTGTGTCTTTATTTTACGGCAAAACGGTGATTTCTGAGCCTTTCGGTCCGAGACATCCGTTTTCGGCATGGGAAGATTTTTGTTTAATTAAAAATGTTGCTCTGCTCTTACGATGTTAAATTGTCAAGGGTTCTTTAACGTGCGTGACTGCACACATATATGACCACTTGTTCTTTCGGCGTTATCTGAGAGGTTAGACATCGGATCTCACTACCCAGAGAGGGCTAGACATCGGATCTCATTACCCAGAGAGGGCTAGACATCGGATCTCACTACGCAGAGAGGGCTAGACATCGGAACTCACTACCCAGAGAGGTCCAGACATCGGATCTCACTACCTAGAGAGGGCTAGACATCGGATCTCACTACCCAAAGAGGGCTAGACATCGGATCTCATTACCCAGAGAGGGCTAGACATCGGATCTCATTACCCAGAGAGGGTTAGACAGCGGATCTCATTACCCAAAGAGGGCTAGACATCGAATCTCACTACTGAGAGATGGCTAGCCATCGGATCTCACTACCCAGAGAGGGTTAGACATCAGATCTCACTACCCAGAGAGGGTTAGACATCGGATCTTACTACACATAGAGGGTTAGTCATCGGATCTCACTACCCAGAGAGGGCTAGACATCAGATCTCACTACCCAGAGAGGGTTAGACATCGGATCTTACTACCCATAGAGGGTTAGACATCGGATCTTACTACCCAGAGAGGGCTAGACATCAGATCTCACTACCCAGAGAGGGCTAGACATCAGATCTCACTTCCCAGGGAGGGTTAGACATCGGATCTTACAACCCAGAGAGGGCTAGAAATCAGATCTCACTACCCAGAGAGGGCTAGAAATCAGATCTCACTACCCAGAGAGGGCTAGAATCAGATCTCACTATCCAGAGAGGGCTAGACACCAGATCGCACTACCGAGAAACCAGGAAAAGATCAGCCACGAAAAAAACCACGTATTGGAAGTGAACTATTCCCACCGCCTTTGGTTGGATTCAGATCCGGGAGATTCCTATAGGAAACCAGCATCTTATCTCTAGACCACCCATACAGAATGTATCAATCAAAACAAAATGTTTAGCCAAGTATTAATTCTGAATGCTAATACTTTCATGTGTGAACCTGAGCTTGGATACTATATTTTGTAGCCATGTCCTAAACGATGTAAATGAAGTAAATATCATCATTTCTATACACCACTGATCACACTGAGGTACAAAGCAACAACAGCGTCGTCCTTAGTGAGTTTGAGAGGCTAGACCAGAGCAGGGACCTGTGGTGAGATTCAATGCGTGTTAAGTGCAAAGCCTGACATTTAAAAACAAAAGATCCACGGACATGGAAAGTCTAGAATTTGTGTTCCGTGTGATGCCTTCAGCTTGAAAGCAGATGGCAAAGATTGATATATATATATATATATATATATATATATATATATATATATATATATATATATATATATATATATATACTATTGATAATATTATAAATAAAGAAGTTTAATTTTTATGTGAGAGAAATATTAGAGCGTGCTTTTAAACTTGATTACTAACTAATAAAAAACTCAGGAAAGTGATTGTATTGATCTTGATTAAAGGTTTGCTTTATTAAAGGTTTGACGTTTGAAAGAATCATCATCATGTGCCATACCGGTTGGCGTAGGCGATCATGTTCTTCTACAATCTTCTATCTACAGTGCATCGTATCAGTTCTGTTGTTGACTGTTTTCCATGCCATGACACCAAGCTATCCAGTATTTTCTCTCCTTGTCGTCCGCGATCTCTCTTTTCATTTATTTTGCCAGTTGTAACAAAATATTCCAACTTTCCTCTTCTCGTGATGTGCCCGAAAAATATTGATTGTTTCTTTCTGATGTTTTTTAGGAGCTGCCTTTTTGTGTTGGCCTCTTTGAGAACTTCCTCTTTGGTCTTTTTAGCTGTCCAGGGAACTTTCAACATTCTTCTGAGAAATCCCATCTATGTGGCCTCTAATCGTCATTTCATCTGTTTGTCTACTGTCCCTGATTCTTGAAAGAATGGGATTGATGAAGAGATAAATCTGGATGGCACTCAAGTCAAATATGATAGCCGCGATATCTCAGTGGTTAGTGAACTGGACTACAAAGGACAAGAGGACGGGATCGATCCTGATCGACAGCTTCTGGGTTTACTCAACCTTATATGGGTACCGGAAATTTTGTGGGAAAGTAAAGCGGCACGGGCGTAATACCGCCCAGATTAATCCCCAAATCATGTGCCAAAGTTCTATAAAAATTATGGTCACTAACACCATATTCCCTATACGCCAAATGGCGTGACGGGACTCTTTATTTTTTTACTTTAGTCATGTCAAATCTTCTTAGTTGAAAAGTAACGAGAGACGAGCTATTAGAGTGGATGTACAATGAATTAAAGAAACGTAGTGGTTTCGTCACGTATCTCGACCGTCTGGCCTAACAAAGACCATTCTACAACAAACAGTGCGAGGTGCAACAAGGAGAGGTAGGCAGAGAAAGAGATGGGAAGATAACATCAATAAATACAGCCTTCGACGTTGCCATCGAGTCCCAAAAAAATGAGTGTAGATAAATTGACGAAGTCTGTCAGTAGTGCCCCAACGACACTAAGGGTTATGAGATGAAGAACAAAGAAGAAAGTACGTGAGAAGATAGTTGCAGGAAGGGAACATTGATCTAACTGGAGTATAATTTTGAAATAAAAACTGCCCAGCGTGGTTGTAGGAGGCTCTATCTATCTATCTATTGACCTTTCGAGCCGTTGCGGCCCATAGGGCGTAGACCAAAATACACCTTCTCATATCCGAATTTTTGTTCTAGCAGTTTTCTTTTAAAGAATTTTTGTCAAATCTCGCCATTTGTCTCTGTTCTGTGCAAGCAGCTCTATCTCATTGAGGGAGCCGAATCCTGTTGCTCTTGCCTCTCTCATCAATGTTCTTCTCAATGTCTCCCTGGGTCTTCCTCTTTTTCTCTTACCTGTTGTTTCCCATATGAGGACCTGCTTTGCTATTCGGTTATTATCTCTTCTCATCACACGTCCAACATATGACTATCGTCTTATGTAGGAGGCTGCTGCAACTAAATATACACATTGACCTAATTATTACATAATAATTTTGTCATTAACTAACAATCGGTCATTTACGTTTTCTTCATATTGGATATCTATTATTTGTTAAAACTGGTCAATGAACACTTTATATATTTAAAATGGCATAAAAAGAAGTGTAAACTATAGGTATAATATTATATATTGGAATACTTGGTTACAGCTGGCAAAATAAAAGGAAAGAGAGATCGCGGACGACAAAGAGAGAAAATACTGGATAGCTTGCTGTCATGGCATGGAAAGCAGTCAACAACAGAACTGATACGATACACTGTAGATAGAAGATTGTGGAAGGACATGATCGCCTACGCCAACAAGTATGGTACATGATGATCAATATTTTGTTAATATATATTTATTTACACATTTACATTAATACTATTTTGTTGCTAGAGTCAGATTACGTAAATGTAACGATTTTTCAAGCACTGACCCAATAATTTGGATCACACTACGTTGCCTCCACAAGTTGTTTTCACAAGCCTGACTCATTGACACAGATAACACCACAATGTAGCCACACGAATTGGGACTTCAAGACCTGGAATTCGTAATCTTAATTCCGCTATTACTCTTCCACAATTGTGGCGCTGCAACTCTTAATTCCTCTACTATTAGAACTGTGACGCTGCAGCTCTTAATTCCGCTACTACTATCTCACAACTGTGACGCTGCAACTCTTAATTTCTCTATTACTATCTCACAACTGTGTCGCTGAACTGTGACGCTGCACTCTTAATTCCGCTACTACTATCTCACAACTGACGCTGCAACTCTTAATTCCGCTACTACTATCCCACAACTGTGACGCTGCAGCTCTTAATTCCGCTACTACTATCTCACAACTGTGACGCTGCAACTCTTAATTCCGCTACTACTATCCCACAACTGTGACGCTGCAACTCTTAATTCCGCTACTACTATCCCACAACTGTGACGCTGCAACTCTTAATTACGCTACTACTATCCCACAACTGTGACGCTGCAACTCTTAATACCGCTACTACTATCCCACAACTGTGACGCTGCAACTCTTAATTCCGCTACTACTATCTCACATCTGTGACGCTGCAACTCTTAATTCTGCTACTACTATCCGGACAACTGTGACGCTGCAACTCTTAATACCGCTACTACTATCCCACAACTGTGACGCTGCAACTCTTAATTCCGCTAATACTATCTCACAACTGTGACGCTGCAACTCTTAATTCCGCTACTACTATCCGGACAACTGTGACGCTGCAACTCTTAATTCCGCTACTACTATCTCACAACTGTGACGCTGCAACTCTTAATTCCGCTACTACTATCCCACAACTGTGACTCTGCAACTCTTAATTCCGCTACTACTATCTCACATCTGTGACGCTGCAACTCTTAATTCTGCTACTACTATCCGGACAACTGTGACGCCGCAACTCTTAATTCCGCTACTACTATCTCACAACTGGGACGCTGCAACTCTTAATTCCGCTACTACTATCCCACATCTGTGACGCTGCAACTCTTAATTCCGCTACTACTATCTCACAACTGTGACGCTGCAACTCTTAATTCCGCTACTACTATCCCACAACTGTGACGCTGCAACTCTTAATTCCGCTACTACTATCTCACAACTGTGACGCTGCAACTCTTAATTCCGCTATTACTATCCCACAACTGTGACGCTGCAACTCATAATTCCGCTACTACTATCCCACAACTGTGACGCTGCAACTCTTAATTCCGCTACTACTATCTCACAACTGTGACGCTGCAACTCTTAATTCCGCTATTACTATCTCACAACTGTGACGCTGCAACTCTTAATTCCGCTACTACTATCCCACAACTGTGACGCTGCAGCTCTTAATTCTGCTGCTACTATCCCGCTACTGTGACGCTGCAACTTGAACTCTGTTATGCATTCTCCAACCATTTCGCGACTCTGATTCCACAACTACGACACCGAAACCCCATTACCAGGACTCCAAATCTAAACTCATAACCCAAAACTCACAGAATCCTATTCATGAACTCACGGTAGCCATATTTCTTAGGCTATATTGCCATGTATAGGATTCCATCATTGAACACAATAAATTAATATGACATTATATGCTTACGCATTTATAGTGTTTTAAGAAGTTGCTTTTGATTTCACTTGAGATTGATCAGTATTTGTTGGAAGTTTGTTTTATTTTACAAGTTCAACTGATGTATGTTGTAGTTGGTTTAAAAAAAATTATTTTTGCGACTAAAATTGGTTTTTCTGTTTTATTATATTTTCTGTCATAGTTTATTTAAGTCACTGTTTATGGAATAGACAGTCTAAACGGTGGCAATGGGTCGCCTTTAAGTCTCGAGGAACAATAAATGTGTTGCCCATGCAATAATCTTATTAAAGGTTGCTTTTGCTTTTTTCGCACACATCTAGAATTGATATTTATCTCAGTTTTTGAGATCGCCTTATTCCAAGCAGTGTTTACTGTTTATCTAGAATTGAACTTTTCTTTATCAATTTTCGCATTCAGTATTATGTTGTTAGCTCTAAATATAAGGTTGTGATTTGTCATGATTAGTCCAGGCAATTTAAAGAAGGTAGTTTGCCATTCCTTTCCTTCTTGGCAGTGACTGTACTAGTCGGAGATCGAGCTTATAAGGCTCTGCAGTGTTTCTGTGAGTTTCTTTTGTTGAAGATCATCACTCCGCCAGAATGTCGTTAAGAATCCGCTCAGCCTTCACTTGGCATATGTGGCCCAACCACCGCCTATAGACGGGGAGGAGGACAGTGAACAGCTCGACAACTCAACACAATTCAAAGTAATTGAAGAGAATAGATGTAGTCCCTTTACAAAGCTGCAAAGTTTGGTGATAGGGAGTTGAAGGTGATGGTGGTAGTTCTCATTGTTGCCATTGTTACTTTTACAAACACTGCTATCCAGGTGCTTATATTTCTGACTCCGCGGGGAGATATACGTGGAAGAGCAAATCGATTATTGTAAATCAATTGAGTTAAAACCACTACGTCACTACCACGCTCAATACTGTTCTGTGTGTGTTTTTGCGTATTATTCATGTTAGAACGATTGAGGACAAAACGAAACTACTCTAAATCGTAAATAACTTCTAAATCGTGAATAACTTCTAAATCGTTAATAACTTCAATGCTTTAATTAACTTCAGTTCCAATGTCGCGGGTTTATCGACCTTGCGCTTTGTTGTATCCGCTCTTGTGCCTCGATATCGACCGCTGTGAGAACCTCTCGACAAGAATACTGGAAAACTGTTCTACTCTTGTGGTCAAGTAGAGTAACTCTTACATTTTGTGTGCGACAAAGCTCTTGAAAATGGAAGATTCTCTTGCTTGTGACTTAAGTCCTTTCGCCCACTTCTAGTTAATTGCATCCAGAATATAAGAGCACTGCGTGGTCTTGGGAGATTAACGTGGTCAAAAACGTTATTGAACAGGTTCTGATCACAACTCTAGGGCAATGAACGACGCACGATCTGGCGTTTCTGCTTAAAAATATAACAAGCGGGGGGACACAGGCAGTATGCTTAAATAGAATAAGAGCAAAATGTATACAAGTGTTGATTACATATCAACACATTTCATGAAGGTAGTCACGCCTATCAACACATTTCAAAGTTTGACGGAATGGTATATGAGCACACAATATCGTGTTTAATAAATTCACTTTAGTCGAGTCTTGAGAATTATCAGCTTTTTAGTGAAATTATTTTGATTATGAAAAGCTAACAAAACGAGTTATTAAACTGATTTTAAAAATATTTCTATCTGTTTAATTGATTTCATTCTTGATAACGATACGTTAGTTCTGGTACAGCAGTGGTTACCGGAACGGTCATAACGTTGAGGACAATCAATCAATTCAGAGGAAGAGGTATGTTTACAGTTCTCTGAAAAATGAGAAATATATGACATCATCGAATACGATCTCACTTTGTCATATGGTCCTTATAGTTCAACTGAATAAGTAAGCTTGCAAAAACTATTTCCTGGCACGGTCAGAATAAAAAGAGCTTGACATAGTCACACCGTAAATAATTATTTCTCCACGACATTTAGTTCCCGACTTAAAAGTTAATAAGATGATTAACCTTATAAAAAAGAGGTTATCTTTACATTGTAAAGTTTATGGGGAATATAATGTTAGTGCCAATATTTTTGAATGAACAGTGGCACAATTTGCTGGCGACTGGGTGAACTTAGGAGCCGTCGATTGAGATCGAACTCGATCTCATATTCTTAGTAGTATAGTCTAACCACTGAGCTACTGCTGCTCTGATTAACCTTACAATTTAACCTATATCGTAATACTAAAACTCAAAATAGTTTCACATCAACATGCATGAACAACCGGTGTGTGCCTCTATATGTCTATTATGCACACATTTATTGTCCATCTAGTCGCTCTATGGGCTCATCATTTTGCTGACAGATTCTACTGAAGTGTTTCCGAACTGAGCCCACACTCTTTGCACCTTGAATTCAGCATTCAAAATTTACGTTGCTCTAATGACACTCTCATCTGTACTGCCAGGTGACAAGCAATACTACTTCTTCCAGAAATCATCGATCACTTGTGAAATGATATCTCTACTGATCCCTACACAACTTAACCACTGCCTAAAACAACCAACCGGAATATAATAAATAATAATACTGATTTTAGATGCAGAAGAGTATCACCAGCTGTGACATATCGTTACAAAATAAGGCTTAAGGTGGCTTAACCGCATATGCTAAAAATGCAAGAAGCATTGATCTCGGCTCAAAATTAATCGATTCGTTTGACCTAAACAATTCTCCTTAGCTACCAGTACTTTAAACATTAAATTCACAAACCGCAAATGGAGAAATTATCAACGTAAAAAAAATGTTAAAGTTACATAGTTGGTAATGCGTTGACACATCCACATTATTCAGGATGAAAGTTGAAATTTATTGCAATTCAATACTCAACTTTAGTTATGTCACGCGCAAGTAATTTTAATAATAATTAGCGATAACTTTTAAAAGGAATTGAAAATAACAGCGCTAGAAACATCAAGAGAAATATTGAAACAGATTAAAGCGATTAAAAACTTTCCAAGTATGTCCAGTACTTTAAAATAAAAGAGGTGTTACAAAATCTGTTATGGTTTAGATGGGTGAAGTATTACATTTGCTGTGCAATAAAGTCTACAATTTTAGTATTTAGGACGTAACGAGTGTTCTTCCCCGCTGTTAATATTCTTCTCAACTCAAGAGCCATGTACCTATTTTCTATTATCGTTAAGCCAATGAGCTAACCTTTACGCCGATAGAAGTAACATTTAACGTATAACAAACGCATTAAAAACATGTTCTACTTGACAATAAATTTGTCGACATGCAACTAAAAGTTCAATAGAGGTTTATAAAAGAGAGAATGGACACAAGGTAACAGGAAAGAGAATTAAATCGTGAAAGTGTCGCATACAAATATACAAAGACTAATTCATTCGCTTGGCATTTAAATAAATACAAATAATTTGTTTGAACTCGGTCAAAAATGCTGCATTTCAACGAGTAACTTTGATAATCTTCGTGTAAAATGTATCCAGAACATTTATTAAGGACAGCATATGGTCAAAGGAAAACTTAAAAGATTTAAGGGAAAATCGACAAAAATGAGGCATTTTTATGTGGACTAAAACAAGATACCAGGCAAAACGTGTGTGTATAGTATGTGTTGTTGCTTGATCAACTCTGTTCCTGCAAAGAAACAAATCAGATCAAAGATGAAAGTGAAGTCAACCGTAAATATTTACTGGCACAACTCATGTGGATTTGATTATTCGCTTGTAAAGATAAATAAGTAATAACTTTTTTTTAATGAAAGCTCTTTGGAATAAGGAGGAAAAGCAACGCGCCAAACTGTAAGCTAAAAAAAAAGACTGATATATGAATAAAACTAACGTACGTTTTACCTATTTTATCATTTTATTAAAAAAATGTGTTTGTCCACATTTATATTAAAACTTGTATTCCTATGAAAAGCTCAGTGGGCTAAAGATGTACTATCTGTTCATCATCATTATCTCCATAATCGCTATCATCATCAAGTACCATGTCAGCTGGAGTAGGTGATCATGTATCTCACTGCCTTTTTATTTCTACGGTCGTTTATTAATTCTGCGTATTGTCTATCTTGCCATATACTTGTGCTGGATGATATATACGAGATCTGTTTTCTTCTATTTATTCCCCTCCATTTTTTTCTAGTTGTTGTAGTATGTTTCAGCCATTCCATTACGTGACCAACAAGTGATTATTGTTTCCTGCAGGTGTTTTTTTAAAAAAAAAACCTTTGTTTTGGACTCTGAGAACATTCTGGATGCTCTTTCTTTAAAATCTACCCCTGATATTCTCCTTTAAAACATCGCCTTCAATGACGTTCTTTCTTGTCTGCTGACTAATTATCTATGACTACCATATATCAGAAGTGACTTTACATAAAGCACATATAGTTCCACCGTGCAATATCTGCTCATTCTTTTTTGTGATACCACTTTTTTAAAATCCCGACACTGTACCAGTCTCGTATGAGCTGTGTCTGATGTTTCTCTGAGCTTTATGTACCTTTGATGTAGTATATTATCTCTAATGGTTGATATTTTGCTTTTGATAGTGCTCCCCAAAGTCTACAGAAGAAAATGAAAATTTAGCAGATAGAAAGTAGAATTATTAGATGTACACTTCCTGCATAACATGAAGCCGGTAATTACGTGTCTCTTATAAGGGCTTTATTGGTTATTGGTTATTAAAGGCTTTAATTTGTCGAACTGACTTTAGGAAAAAAAATGAAAGTATAATTACGAAGCAGTCATTGCTGCTAAAAATTGGAAGTCACAAACTATATATCAATATAAGATCTATGTATCTATTGAATTAGAAATATGTGCTTGCACGTGGGCCAGGAGCGTAATTTAAAATGCAGGATTATGTGGTAGGAAAGCCGATGGTAGTTGTGAAAGCTAAGATATTCGTGGCTGTTTTGAACCCTAAACGTCCTCCCTCTGCCACCGAAAGTATATAAGGACTGTTGTTAAAGAAAACATATTCAAAGATAACGTGCAGTCTACGAGCTCTAGCAGGTAGCCAGCCATTGGAGCAAAAAGTGAAGAGATCTTAACGAAGATGTAATGGGTGTTTATTGTTGCCTGTTTGCATGTGTTTGTCTATGGGTATGTAAATGCGTATTTCCTCGGGCACATACACTCTGTATGTGTAAAAGTACGCTTTATAAGTGTGGGTATTAAAATTAAGGGTACATATATTCACATAAAACGAAGCTGTTATGAATTATGCCTCCGTTTTTACGTTACTTTACTTAATAAAATAAGTAAATCGTCTTTAAGTATTAACAAATCATGTACATACGATCAGTGGCATTGTATGTGATGCTATTATTTTGAAGACAATAATGTGGAATACCAGAATCGGGTCGTTGCAGGTCTTGTGCCTCCTAAATTGCTATTTTATTTATTTATTATTACTTTTTATATCTTTTGAAATGTCGCACCCTTAAGAATGTTTGTCTATCAGCCCCTTCCTTCCATCATACCCTACGCCCCTGCGCACAAAAACATGTCCTTTTTTCTTTTACACAGATTTTCCGAACTTTGTTTACCTGATTCTATCTGTCCTATTCAAACTGCACTTATAGAGAAATCAAATAAATGTATATGTTGTTTTAACAAATATTTTGAAAAAAAGTGTTTATCTAGCTTTCCCATGTATTTGCAAGCATTATAAGACGTGTTTTATTTACTCTCTTCGTGGTATGAAATGCTCTTGCAAGCAACTTAATTTTAAATTACTCATCAGTACAGATTTTTGTGTAACTACAATTATTGTATTACGTTGAGACCTAGAGATAAGGAACAGACTAGGGCATTGAAATAATGATCAACTAAATGTTATGCTCAAAAGTTATCTTTATTTTTTTATTGATTCATAATTTTTTAAAAATATGTTAATATTCATTGCAATAAAACAGAATAGTTGTAACTTTGAGGTTAACATGTTAAAGGTTAGAATTCCTTACGGGAGGGGGAGGGGGGCGGGGAAGGAACTGGTAGTCTTTATCCAGTGAATCCTAATATAATGTATATAAGATCAAATGCCTAGTGCTATCGGAGACGAGATGATAAAATAATGATCCCGTGTTTATTTTGCGACCTCTATATTGGCTGTTTAAAAGGGCAAGATGCCCTTTGCTGTCTGGACAATAATATATTTTGCAAATATTAAAAGAAACATTTTCATTTTTCCACCACAATGAACAAAACAGTCAACTTTCCGAAATTGTCCGAAGGATCCACGCCGATGCAACGGAGATTATCGAGGCTTAAGTGAGAGAATATAAACGCACTCAGTTTGATAATAGATAATGTCCAAATGTGATGATGATGGCTCATTCCAGAAGAGCAAACAGTTGATATTTTTAAAACCCAGATATTGCAGTTTTTTTTACAAAGATGTGTATGGACAAGAAGCCACAGCGGCACAGTAATTACAGCGCTTGTCTATATATCACAAAGAGTCCTTGTTCAGCTCTTAAATGTGGTTTAAGAGAACCATCCGCTCAGTTATGATGAAGCCAAATCTATCCTCAAAGGTCGGTATCAGGAAAAATGGAAACGAGAACACCCAAAGCATAACGAGAGGGACGAATACCTCCAACTATCAAGGAGGGATCAAGTCATCATACTTCACCTCCGCACTGGCCACAATAGAATGAGAAACCACATGTTCACCAAATTCAAAATAGGTACAACAAGTCAATGCCACTGTACATTAGACAACATGACAACAAAACATGTTCTATAGGATTGCCCCCAGTACACAGACCTGAGAAGAGCAATGTGGTCCACACCCACCTCCCTGGAAGAGATACTATATGGAGTAATCGAATCACTTAAAGAGACAGCTGACTTCATAAGAGAGTCTGGAACCCTACTCTGATTGAAACTTGATTGCAGAGAGAGAGAGAGAGAGAGAGAGAGAGAGAGAGAGAGAAATGTGGTGAATTCGGACCGACAAGGCTTCTGCTCAAAACATCCTTTGAAAAATAACATGTTTTTCTCGGAAGGTAAAGCTGTCTGGCGTGGTTCCGACCATGTAACTTTTTAATGTGACTATAGTCATTGAAAAGTTGTTAACACTCGTACCATATTCCTACACATGGCTATACAAAGACGTTACGACGGTGGTTTTGTATCGCCTTCCGTCGGTTTGTTTATGGTTGTTTATGGTTGACTCCGCTAGCCTTTGACGAAAACGTCTCACCCACAAGGTAGTGGGATTGTTTTACTTCAGGGTACCCTCCCATTAGCCATTCACTCTCCCGAGCATACCTGCAAGGCAGCAGGGCATTCGCAGGTCGTTCTGTCTACTGTCTACATTAACAGATACAAAATACTTGAGCTTATTATAATTCATTTTCATGACTATTCATTTTTTTGGCCTTGTAATGAGAAGGGAACAGCTGGAATATATTGTGATAACAGGGAAACGTGAGAGACGAAGAAGAAATAGAGGGAAGAGAAAAGATACCAGGCAGTTTAAGAGAATGGCTTGGCAGAAGATCAACATCAGATATAGTAAAAAACTGTCGAGATTGAGAGTTCTGGAGAGACGTGATCACTTACGCCAGCAGGCATGGTACTTGATAATGATGATTGCCATATCCTAGTAAACATGATTTAACGAGAAACCTTACTTTTGTTTAACATGTGTGTATTAGAATGTTATATAATCATACATAATACAATAGGACAACAGACAAGAAAATCACTGGAGTCGGTAGAAATGTGGTTTTACAGAAGAATGTTGAGAATACCAAAGACAGCTAAGAAAAATAATGAAATCGTCCTGACAGAGGCCAAAACAACAATAGAGCTAATTTCTAATATTAGGAAGAAACAATCATTATGTTTGGCCATGTAATGAGAAGAGAACAACTGGATTATATTGTAACAACTGGAAAAATTGAGGGACGAAGAGGTAGAGAGAAGCAAAGAGAAAAGTTACCAGCCAGCTTAAGAGAATGGTTTGGCAGGTTAACAACAGAAATGATAAATAACTGTCGAGATCGAAAGTTCTGGAGAGACATGATAACCTACGCCAGCAGGCCTGGCACTTGATGATGATGATTAGAATGTTACTAAAATCATAATTAAAAGGCCAAATGTATGGGTTTTTCACAAGAACGCATATTTAAATGCACAATGATTAGTTCTAATGATTAAGGATTTAACAGGCCCAGCCTCTCTTGCATTTGTGGCAGCTACAAGGGTGATTAGTGTGTTACAAAAGATAATAAAGGGTGTCCTGCAGATGGTCTTTAGTGGCTCTCAGCGGTGGACGGGGGTCGGTTGTTCGGAAGGTCAAGTACGTAATGAGTGGTATAACCTGTTTTAATATTGCTCCACTTGTCTTTATTTTGCACTGCGTTGACGCCTTTTTCTTTGTTGTTACCATTGTTTCTGTCTTTTTCCTATTAAGGCTGAGTCCTTATTTTGCTTTCTTTCACTATAATGTCTAATGTCTAACATTTCTTGTAAATCATTTTCACTCTAAGCGATTAAGACTGTATCTTCAGCATACCTTAGATACTTTGACCTCCGATTGTTATTCCAGGCATGCCCCTAATGGATCTTAAAATAATCTAACATTTTATATATATTATATTATATCAGTTATATTACGATGTAAAAAAATTCGAAAAAAAAAATAACACGGGCAGCTCTAAGTATAGAAAGAAAATCTTTCAACCGATGACTAGGACAGAACTCTGAATCTGCAGAGGCGACGGTCAAGCAAGGAAGATAAATTAAAGTTGATGATTTTGAGAAAGACGTTATTAGACGTGAGATTTTGAAAATGTTTGAATCAAATCAACTTGTTACCATGTTTGATGTTCTGGTTGTATATATTTTGTTGATGACATGCCTGATATTTGGCGACTATGTTTGATTGATACTTTTGTCAAAGTTTGCCTATCTCTTCGACGAAGATATAAAATGAAATAAAAAAATTGTACACTCTTCAATGTGATACGGATACGCCTTTGACTTGCTTTGTTAGAAAATTAACGTAATTTGAAGTAAAATCTAATGTTTAGGCCTTACTGTTTGATATTTTCTTACAATTATATAACAAAAAACTATTTGTGCAAAATTCCAACTACCTTTGTATTTATATGTTATAAAATCTTAAGGTCGGTGAAAAAATAAGATTTCATGCAAAACATTACTAAAATTCATCAAACAGTTCCCAAGATAATTGATAAACTCTGTGGCCAGGAATCTCTGAACGAGCTCTAGCATTACATTTATAATAAATACATAGACTACTCATCTATTTACATTAGCCTATCACTTGTTGAGCAAATTCACACATTGATTAATTTTCATTTCAAAGCCAGCAAAATATACTTTCCTTCGGTTTCCCGCCAGATAGCCATTGGTACCGAATATACCATTTAGATGTAAAATGCTCTTGCTGTAATATAATTCTTATTTCAACGCCATTTTGCCAAAATTAATATCCATTAAAAAAAAAAAAATCAACGTAATCTGGAATCATCTGTACATCCATTCTAAGATTATTTCCTGCAACTCACGCGCTGTTTACTTCCCTAAGGCAGTTCGACATTTTAGGTTAACCTTTAACCTCATAATGTGCAACAAAAGATGACGGCAATTTACGCATATAAAATAGGATCACTCAATTATTGAACTAAATTATCATAATTATAATTACATTATAGTATTTTAGTTTTTTGTTTTACTAAGTTATGAAAATAAACATGGTTTTACTGTATTTGTTGCTCATATACATATATATGATATATATAGGTATGATATATATATATATATATATATATAGGTAAGGTAAAGGTTGGGTGTCCGGTTAGCGCAATCGATAGGCGGTTGGCTTACCACGGCAACAGCGGGGTTCGTTCCCTGGCGAGGACACCTGGGTTTTACTAATTCCCTAAAAATTAGTGGGAGCCGCGATAGCTCAGTGGTTAGTGAACTGGACTACTACGGACAAGGGGTAGGGTTCGATCCCAACCGACGGCTCCGGGTTCACCCAGCCTTAAATGGGTACCGGTTTTTCTGGGAAGTAAAGCACGGGTGTAATACCGACCACATTACCCAAAAATCATGTGCTGAAGGTCTGTAAAATATAGGGTAACAGTGTTTCAAGCATCGAAACTCACAATGCGAGGCGACATTCCTCACCTTCTCAGGGTAATACCCTGGTACCCATTTCTGCCAGCTGCTGGGTCAACCGTGGGGGTATTTTTTTTCAACCACGAGTACAATTCACACTGCTTCTAACGGGAATCGAACACGGGTTGTCTGAACATCGGTAGTTCATTCGGTTCAGTAATCATTCGGATGGTTGTCCCCAACTAGGCTACTGAGGCCCCGACAATATAAATATTATATATATATATAATATATATATATAATAATATATATATATATATATTATATATATATATATATCCCAAGCGTTTGAAATATCCTCTATTTATGTAATGTTTCTTCCTTTAATCCTAGTATACTTCTCTCAAATGTTCGTTTGATATATTTCTATTTGTCAAATGTTTCTCCCTTTAGTTCCTGGTCTAGTTCTCTCAAGAGTTGGTATATCCTCTATTTGTCTAGCGTTTATCCTTTAGTTCCTAGTATATTTCTCCCAAGCGTTTGATATATCTTTTCTTGTCTAATATTTCTCCCTTTAGTTCCTAGTATATTTCTCCCAAGCGTTTGATATATCTTTTCTTGTCTAATATTCTCCCTTTAGTTCCTAGTATATTTCTCCCAAGCGTTTGATATATCTTTTATTGTCTAATGTTTCTCCCTTTAGTTCCTAGTATATTTCTCCCAAGCGTTTGATATATCTTTTATTGTCTAATGTTTCTCCCTTTAGTCCTAGTATATTTCTCCCAAGCGTTTGATATATCTTCTATTGTCTAATGTTTCTCCCTTTAGCTCCCAGTATATTTCTCCCAAGCGTTTGATATATCTTCTATTGTCTAATATTCTCCCTTTAGCTCCTAGTATATTTTCTCCCAAGCATTTGATATATCTTTTATTGTCTAATGTTTCTCCCTTTAGCTCCTAGTATATTTCTCCCAAGCATTTGATATATCTTTTATTGTCTAATGTTTCTCCCTCACCAGTGTCTCATTAATTTTCTTGTAATCTTATTAATGCCCTTCTGTCGTTGAGAAAATACCCAACTGGTGACAATAATATTTCTCCCAAGTGTTTGATACAATCTTTTTTAATGACTAGCATATCTCCCTTTAATATAAAAAATATATATTTCTAGTGTCTGCAATATTTAAATCTAATGTTTAATATATCTCCTTCTGGCTTCTTATATATCTTTAATGTCTCAAATTAAACCCATCGCCTTCTTACCATTCTTGCAAGAATATTTCGACTCCAGCATGTTCCTTAATAATAATCGCAACGTAATGAAACAAATAAACATTTACTCACATACATCTCGTAATATTATTGTTGCTGTATTGTACATAAAATAATAAAAATAGACACTGTACACAGCTTCATGAAGCCTTTTTCCAATAAATTTGAAATCGCGAATGACGCACACACACCTCCTATGGTAATCAAACAAGTATACGCGACAGACTGAGCCAGATGTCAGCGCTAGCTGTCGCTGAAAGTGTATGTCCGCATAACCATGTACAATAAACATGACATTATATCTAGCAGCTAAATTAATAGAGAGACCAAACAAGTAACGACGTTTCGACAAAAGACTTCATCATGTAAACACAAAAATCAACACGATGTGCAAATCATCATCATCAAGTACCGTGCCTACTGGCGTAGGTGATCATGTCTCTCCACAATTTTCGATCTCGGCAGCTATTTATCATTTCTGTTGTTGACCTTCTGCCAAGCCATTCTCTTAAGCTGTCTGTTATTTTTTCTCTTTGTTTCCCTCTGTCTCTTCGTCCCTCAATTTTTCCAGTTTTTACAATATATTCCAGCTGTTCTCTTCTCATTACATGGCAAAAAATGATGATTGTTTCTTCCTAAATTGGAAATTAGTTCCCTTTTGCTTTGACCTCTTTCAGAACATTTTCATTACCCTTCTTAGCTGTCCATGGTACTCACAATATTCTTCTGTAAAACCACATTTCTACAGACTCCAGTGATTTTCTTGTCTGTTGTCCTATTGTCCATGATTCGCATCCATATGTTAAGACTGGTTCTACATAACATTTAAGGACTCTTTTTCTTGTTCCTATTGTTAAAAATGGATTGCATAGTATCTTCCTCATTTTTTGGAAAGCTGCTTTTGCCTGAGCCATTCTGCATCTCACCTCTTTTGTACATCTTCCGTCTGAGGTTAACAAAGTTCCCAAATATTTAAATTCATTTACCTGTTTTAAAATTGTTCCACTTGTCTTTATTTTGCACTGAAGTGATGTCTTTTTCTTTGTTGTTACCATTACCTCTGTCTTTTTTGCTATTAAGGCTAAGTCCTTTATTTTTACTTTCCTTCACTATAATGTCCAACATTTCTTTTAACTCATTTTCACTCTTAGCGATTAAGACTGGATCATCAGCATACCTTATATTATTTATATTATGACCTCCAATTGTTATTCCAGGCATGTCCTTTATGGATCTTAAAATAATCTCACTATAAATATTAAACAAATCTGGTGAAAGGACATAACACTTCGAACCCTCTGTTTTATTTGTTGAAACATTCCCAATTGGTTTCCAGTTCTTATGGCCGCGATGTACAAATACTATTCTAAAATAAACAAAGAAATATGAACACGAAAGATAACACTAACCTAACTATTAATAACTATTATATTTCTTTGTATATACGAAATATAACACTGACTCTTGATAACTATTGGGATCCGCGATAGCTCAGTTTTAGTGAACTGGACTACAAAGACAAGAGGTAGGGTTCGATCCCAACCTGTAGCTTCCGGGTTCACCCAGCCTGTAATGGGTACCGGATTTTTTAAATGGGAAAGTAAAGCGACACGAACGTAATACCGACCACATTAAACCAAAAATCATGTGCCGAAGATGTGTATAAATTATGGTCACTAACACCATATTGGCGTGACGGGGGCACTTTGCTTTTTTTTTACTTAATAACTATTATATTTCTTTGTTTATTTTAGAATAGTATTTGCACATCGTCTTGATCTTTGTATATTTTGTATACCTGATGAAGGCTTTTGTCGAAACGTCGTTGTTTGTCTTGTCTCCCTCTTCTAATTTAGCTACTAGATATACTTTTTTTGTTTATTTTACATGTTCTCTGCATCGCTACTCGCGGTTCCACATAGTCTATTATATTTTATATTAGTGCTTATCTATATCATCATCATCAAGTACCGGACCTGCTGGCGTAGGCAATCATGTCTCTCCACAACTTTCGACCTCGACAGTTATTTATCATTTCTGTTGTTGACCTTCTACCAAACCATTCTCTTAAGCTGTCTGGTATCTTTTCTCTTTGCTTCCCTCTATCTCTTCATCCCTTAGTTTTCCCAGTTGTAACAATATATTCCAGCCGTTCCCTTCTCATTACGTGGCCAAAGAATGATGATTGTTTCTTCCTAATAGTGGAAAGTAGCTCTCTTTTTGATTTGGTCTTTCAGAACGTTTCTGTTACTCTTCTTAGCTGTCCATGGTATTCTCAACATTCTTTTGTAAAACTACATTTCTACAGACTCCAGTGATTTTCTTGTCTGTTGTCCTCTTGTCAATGATTCACATCCATATGTTAAGACTGGCTCTACATAACATTTAAGAACTCTTTTCTTGTTTCTATTGTCAAAAAAATGCATCCCTCAATAAAACAAGGATATTCAAGTGAATTATCTACATTTGGGAAGTTAAGAACGGAAGTTGAGAAATCGGATTACAAAATAGCAATCTCAGCTATATTTGTGTTTGCTGCGGATTACTCTTGTTTTGTAAACAGTTTGCTGCTGAAAAGGGGAGTAATTACTTTTAAAAGTTGTCATAATCATCATCGAGTGCCTTCTCCGTAACGAAGGTTGGCTACCATGGATCGCCATTCTACTCTGTTTCTTGTTTTGATGGTGCAGGCTGTCATAGATTGACTTGTCCATCTTTTGATGTTACTCGTCCATGTTAGTCTTGGTCTGCCTCTGCCTCTTTTACCTTGTATTTTTCCTTCCAATATTACTTTTAGTAGGCTGTTGTGTCTTTTAACATGCCCCAAAAATTTCATTTGTCTTAATTGTATTTAGTAGTTCTCTTTTTATTTTCAGTTGTTTTAAAACTTTATCGTTTGTTATCTTTTGTTTCATCCAATTCTACCTATTCTTCTATAAATCCACATTTCAAAGGCTTCAATTTTCTGTTCTGTTTTCATGTCTAATGTCCATGTTTCTGCACCATACAGGAATATTGAGAAGATGTAACATTTTACCATTCTTAGTTTCAGCCCTGTTGATATTTGTTTTGTTGTTAGTATATTTTTCATGGCATTAAAATTTCTTTTTGCCATAGCTATTCTTTTGTTTATTTAAATTTTGAATTTTCCATCATTGGTTATAGTATGTCCCAGGTAGTTGTAGCTCTGGACTGTCGCCTGATGTATTCCCTCATTTGATATTTAATTGTAAGTCTTGAGAATTTTCTTTGTTTATGATCATAGTTTTAGTCTTTTTGATTGTCATTTCTAGTCCATATTTTTTGCTTGTTATGTTTATCACATTAAGCAATTGTTGTAGGTTTTTAGGATTTTCTGCTACTAAAACAGTATCTAAACAATAGCAGTATCTATTTTAAAAGTACAGGCGACAATCATTTGAAATTGTATTGACACTTGTTGATGATTTTGATAAAAGTGTTTTAATAAACCAATTCCATATTTTTAAATTTTGTTGGCTATTGAGTCTGTTGTTTTGATTGTTTCCTGTGCCTGTTGTCTGTAATAAAATTAATTTAAAGAATAAGTCGTCGTGCTCCAAACAAAGAGAAAGCGGGTTCGAATCCTGGTAGGATCAAACATTCAGTCGGGGTTAAAATAAAAACTCGAACACCTCGTGGCGATTGTTCAGGGCAAGCGGCTCAATAGCTTGTCTGTCAACCCCACTCAACAGAAGGTCTACACAAGTGATCAATAGCTTATCTGTCAACCCCACTCAAGAGAAGGTCTACACGAATGATCAATAGCTTGTCTGTCAGCTCCACTCAACAGAAGGTCTACACAAGTGATCAATAACTTGTCTATCAACCCCACTCAAGAGAAGGTCTACACGAATGATCAATAGCTTGTCTGTCAGCTCCACTCAAGAGAAGGTCTGCACGAATTATCAATAGCTTGTCTGTCAGCTCCACTCAACAGAAGGTCTACACAAGTGATCAATAGCTTGTCTGTCAACCCCACTCAAGAGAAGGTCTACACGAATGATCAATAACTTGTCTGTCAACCCCACTCAAGAGAAGGTCTACACGAATTATCAATAGCTTGTCTGTCAACCCCACTCAACAGAAGGTCTACACAAGTGATCAATAACTTGTCTGTCAGTTCACTCAAGAGAAGGTCTACACGAATGGTCAATACCTTGTGTGTCAGCTCCACTCAACAAAAGGCCTACACGAGTGGTAAAAAGCGTGTCTGTCAGTTCCACTCAACAGAAGGTCTACACGAGTGGTAAAGAGTGTGTCTGTCAGTTCCACTCAACAGAAGGTCTACACGAGTGGTAAAAAGCGTGTCTGTCAGCTCCACTCAACAGAAGGTCTACACGAGTGGTCAATAGTTTGTCAGTCACCGCCCACAACAAAAAGGTCTACAAGAAAGGACAATCGCTTGTCTATCACCTTCACTCAAGGTCAACACAAGTAATCGTTAGCTCGTCTGTCACCCCCATCCATTTTTTCGTGAGAGCAATATTCTATTTTATCTTTGTTGCACAACCCACATCCGGAGAATCGAACATTCTATCCTACATTAATTGTCGTCATAAGCACCGTCAAACATTTAATGTAAGATGAAAGCTCTTGTGCAAATTGAAGAAGAGAGGGTGAAACTCGACGTTTTGGATGCGCTAAAAACACAGAAAGAAAAAAGTAACTTTACCACAGATGAAGGCGAAGTATGGGCGTTCATTCCAGCATTGTATACATATCCTCCTCATCATCATCAAGTGCCATACCGGTTGGCGTAGGTGATCATGTCCTTCCACAATCTTCTATCTACAGTGCATCGTATCAGTTCTGTTGTTGACTGCTTTCCATGTCATGACACCAAGCCATCCAGTATATTCCCTCTTTGTCGTCCGCGATCTCTCTTTCCTTTTATTTTGCCAGTTGTAACCAAGTACATTCCTACTTGAGAAGAAAAGTGTTTATTTAAATATTTCTCCATCTTTTACGAATGGCGTATTGTTTCCCTTCAACAGTAGCTTCTCAGTTACAAGCAATTGGCAACGCAAAAGAAAAGAAAAAGAAACTTGCGACATCTTACCCAAGAAAGGAAATGAACAAAAAAACAAAAATGGATAACCGACGCCATCTTTAAAAAAAAATTGAAAGAAAGAAGATAAGCTAAGAACACTACCCAATACAACAAAATAGATAATTAAATACGCAAAATGAGCAAAAAGGCAAAAGAAGACTGGCTCAGCCAAAGATGTCTAGAAATCGAAACTATGGAAAATAAACAAGATTTAAGAGAGATTCGCACATAAATAAAGAGAATGACTAGTAAAAATAAAAAAAAAGCCACATAAGTGAATGTATTGTAAACAGAAAAGCAAAAATGCTGACAGACAACAAATATACAATCAATAGATGCAGGAATATATAACATAATTTTTTTATGACGAAAGGGACAAGAAACCAATCATAAAATGTACATTAGGCTATACAATCTTAAAATCGAAAGTGAAAAAAGCAATACAAACAATGAAAAAGGGAAAAGCTGTAGGACCTAACAATATACAGATAAAGTTGCTAAAGGCAATAGACGATTTTGGCATTAAAGTGATAACAGAAATATGCAACGAGATATACCATACAGGATACATACCAAATGAACTAAAATTATCAACTTTCTTTGCATTGCCTAAAATGAATGGTGCATTTGAATGCATTGATTTTATAACAATAACCCTAATTTGCAGACGTGTGCAAACGTGACATGAAGACTCCGAACATAAACTCTGCAACCTGGGAAGAAATAGCTGCAGACCGCAATCTTTAGAATCACACTCTAAAACTACAACTCAAATAAGAAGCAGACAGATTCATAGAAAAAGAGAATACAATGGGAAAGAAAAAAAAAAAATAACACTTCTAGGGACGCTGGAAAATCCAAACTCAACTATGACTGACGAAGGCTACTACTAACCCATGTAGCAAAAATATTGCTAAAAGTTATATTAGGAAGGATTCAGAATAAAATCAGTATGGAAACAGAATAACAAAAACATTTAAAATTAAAATTTAATTTTAATTTTAAATTATAATCCCGTTTATCTACTTCTTATTACCTTAACATTATAGTTGCACCACTGGCAATAAATAATAGTGATTGATCTCGCTTTCCTATCACAACTCTGGCCATAAGCTATTTTTAACTCAGCGTTAGTTGCGTCACTTAGTATAGTGATGCGATAAGAATCTCTAATCGTTCCATTATGGGTACACGTTGAAAGTAATGGCGCCTCTGTTGATTTTCATTGAAATCTTCAGATTTATTTCTGTACAATCTACATGCAGTTCCACCTGTGAGAATTATTTTGTTTTAATCATTATTCAAATCATTGCAGCTAGAAATTATGCGAATAGAATCGGATTGATGGAGTTGAAATCAGATAACTGTATTGTTCTGCTTGTGGTCTCATTTATTATACTCTGACTGTTCTGTTTTCAAGGTCGTTACTAATCAATTTCTACGTTCTCCCACAAATATTATTTCTTCCTGCATCTTGACTTTCAATCTATCTTTCCAAACTTTATCAAATTCCTTTCCTAAGTCTACCCAGATGGCTGAAATATGGTTTTGCTCTTGGAAAGCATCTATTTTATTGGCTATATGGTTGATTTGGTCTACAGAAGATCTATGTTGTTGGAAGCCAGCTTGCTGTGGTATTAGGAGTTTTTCTTCCAGGTGGAAAACAACTTTTGAGACCAACAGCAAAATAACATTGAGTCACGGTGTTGTCCAGAGGAGTTATAGTTATATTAATTGCTCAACCGCCCGTGTCACTGGAATCATCCGAATTACTATCTCATCTCCGAAACAAAGAAAGATAGTTGTAGCATCATAGCAGTCTCAGCACACGCCGAAAGACATAAGGCGAAACCGCACAGAAAAGGAACACAACCGTCTGTTCCCTGTCATACACTATCATCATTCATCGTAAACAATCGAAATATTGAAACTGGATTAAAACTGATGAAATGCACAGCTCACGGTGTGCACAGAGCACTTAACTCAGTAGCTTCTGCGACAACCCGGACTTTGAATATGAGGAAACATGCAGAAGTGTTTTATCACCAACAATATTTCTTGTGTACATCAATTACGTCCGTGCTGAGACACATCCGTACTGAGAGACATTCATCTCGAGAGACATCATGCCGAGAGACATCCATGTCGAGAGACATCCATGCCGAGAGACATCCATGCCGAGAGACATCCATGTCGAGAGACGTCCATGCCGAGAGACATCCATGCCGAGAGACATCCATGCCGAGAGACATCCACGCCTAGAGACATCCACGCCTAGAGACATCCATGTCGAGAGACGTCCATGTCGAGAGACGTCCATGTCGAGAGACATCCATGTCGAGAGACGTCCATGCCGAGAGACATCCATGTCGAGAGACATCCATGTCGAGAGACATCCATGCGAGAGACGTCCACGCCGAGAGACATCCATGCCGAGAGACATCCATGCCGAGAGACATCCATGTCGAGAGACATCCATGTCGAGAGACATCCATGCCGAGAGACATCCATGTCGAGAGACATCCATGTCGAGAGACATCCATGCCGAGAGACATCCATGTCGAGAGACATCCACGCCTAGAGACATCCATGTCGAGAGACATCCATGCCGAGAGACATCCATGTCGAGAGACATCCATGTCGAGAGACATCCATGTCGAGAGACGTCCACGCCGAGAGACATCCATGCCGAGAGACATCCATGCCGAGAGACCCATGTCGAGAGACATCCATGTCGAGAGACATCCATGCCGAGAGACGTCCACGCCGAGAGACATCCATGTCGAGAGACATCCAGCCGAGAGACATCCATGCCGAGAGACTTCACGCCGAGAGACATCCATGTCGAGAGACATCCATGTCGAGAGACATCCATGTCGAGAGACATCCATGTCGAGAGACGTCCACGCCGAGAGACATCCATGCCGAGAGACGTCCACGCCGAGAGACATCCATGCCGAGAGACATCCATGTCGAGAGACATCCATGTCGAGAGACATCCATGCCGAGAGACGTCCACGCCGAGAGACATCCATGCCGAGAGACATCCATGCCGAGAGACATCCATCTCGAGAGACATCCACGCCTAGAGACATCCATGTCGAGAGACATCCATGTCGAGAGACATCCATGTCGAGAGACATCCATGTCGAGAGACGTCCATGTCGAGAGACATCCATGTCGAGAGACGTCCATGCCGAGAGAATCCATGTCGAGAGACGTCCATGTCGAGAGACATCCATGTCGAGAGACATCCATGTCGAGAGACATCATGTCGAGAGACATCCATGTCTAGAGACATCCATGTCGAGAGACATCCATGCCGAGAGAATGCCATGCCGAGAGACGTCCACGAGAGACGTCCATGCCGAGAGACATTCATGCCGAGAGACATCCATGCGAGAGAATCCATGCCGAGAGAATCCATGCCGAGAGACATCCATGCCGAGAGACATCCAGCCGAGAGACGTCCATGTCGAGAGACATCAATGCCGAGAGACGTCCATGTCGAGAGACATCAATGCCGAGAGACGTCCATGTCGAGAGACATCATGTCGAGAGACATCCATGTCGAGAGACATCCATGTCGAGAGACATCCATGCCGAGAGACATCCATGCCGAGAGACATCCATGTCGAGAGACATCCATGTCGAGAGAATCCATGTCGAGAGACATCCATGTCGAGAGACATCCATGTCGAGAGACGTCCATGTCGAGAGACATCCATGTCGAGAGACGTCCATGTCGAGAGACGTCCTGTCGAGAGACGTCCATGTCGAGAGACATCCATGTCGAGAGACGTCCATGTCGAGAGACATCCATGTCGAGAGACGTCCATGTCGAGAGACGTCCATGCCGAGAGACATCCATGTCGAGAGACATCCATGTCGAGAGACGTCCATGCGAGAGACATCATGTCGAGAGACATCCATGTCGAGAGACGTCCATGCCGAGAGACATCCATGTCGAGAGACATCCATGTCGAGAGACGTCCATGTCGAGAGACATCCATGCCGAGAGACGTCCATGTCGAGAGACATCCACGCCTAGAGACATCCACGCCTAGAGACATCCACGCCTAGAGACATCCAGCCGAGAGACATCCATCTCGAGAGACATCCATCTCGAGAGACATCCATGCCGAGAGACATCCATGCCGAGAGACATCCATGTCGAGAGACATCCATCTCGAGAGACATCCATGCCGAGAGACATCCATGTCGAGAGACATCCATCTCGAGAGACATCCATGCCGAGAGACATCCACGCTAGAGACATCCACGCCTAGAGACGTCCATGCGAGAGACATCCATGTCGAGAGACGTCCATGCCGAGAGACATCCATGTCGAGAGACATCCATGTCGAGAGACGTCCATGCCGAGAGACATCCATGTCGAGAGAATCCATGTCGAGAGACGTCCATGCCGAGAGACATCCATGCCGAGAGACATCCATGCCGAGAGACATCCATGTCGAGAGACATCCATGTCGAGAGACGTCCATGCCGAGAGACATCCATGCCGAGAGACATCCATGTCGAGAGACATCCATGCCGAGAGACATCCATGCCGAGAGACATCCATGTCGAGAGACATCCATCTCGAGAGACATCCATCTCGAGAGACATCCATGCCGAGAGACATCCACGCCTAGAGACGTCCACGCCTAGAGACGTCCACGCCGAGAGACATCCACGCCGAGAGACGTCCATGCCGAGAGACGTCCATGCCGAGAGACGTCCATGCCGAGAGACGTCCTGCCGAGAGACATCCATGCCGAGAGACATCCATGCCGAGAGACGTCCATGCCGAGAGACGTCCATGCCGAGAGACGTCCATGCCGAGAGACGTCCATGCCGAGAGACATGCATGCCGAGAGACATCCATGCCGAGAGACATCCATGCCGAGAGACATCAATGCCGAGAGACATCCACGTCGAGAGACATCCACGCCTAGAGACATCCATGCCGAGAGAACGTCCATGCCGAGAGACATGCATGCCGAGAGACATCCATGCCGAGAGACATCCATGCCGAGAGACATCATGCCAAGAGACATCCACGCCGAGAGACATCCACGCCTAGAGACATCATGCCGAGAGACGTCCATGCCGAGAGACATCCATGCCGAGAGACATCCATGTCGAGAGACACCACGCCTAGAGACATCCACGCCTAGAGACATCCATGTCGAGAGACATCCACGCCTAGAGACATCCATGTCGAGAGACATCCACGCCAGAGACATCCATGCCGAGAGACGTCCATGCCGAGAGACATCCATGCCGAGAGACATCCATGCCGAGAGACATCCATGCCGAGAGACATCCATGCCGAGAGACATCCACGCCTAGAGACATCCACGCCTAGAGACATCCATCTCGAGAGACATCAATGCCGAGAGACATCCATGCCGAGAGACGTCCATGCCGAGAGACGTCCACGCCTAGAGACATCCATGCCGAGAGACGTCCATGCCGAAAGACGTCCATGCCGAGAGACGTCCATGCCGAGAGACATCCATGCCGAGAGACGTCCATGCCGAAAGACGTCCATGCCGAGAGACGTCCATGCCGAGTGACGTTCATGCTGAAAGAATTCATGCCGAGAGACGTTCGATAGCATGTCCTTTAATAACTCTCAACATTGAGTTCTGTTGAACAATTTTTTTCCCACTACCGTTACTTCTATTTCAGTTCATTTAAACCGAGTCCATCTCCCCTTTCACCCCCTTTCTCTCTTTCTCCGACCTTCTCGATCTTCGTTTCTTTAATAACTGTATTGTGTATCGATTACAGTTCTCTTTGAGCTGCAGTCCGAGTTGGTTAAATCTGATCTGGAGAGGAAATTGGGCTACAAGTTGTGGCTAAGGTTGGAGTTGTTTCTGGGCACTATAAAGATTACATGAGTCGAAGAGCTGCAATACTCTCTACATTTCTAGTTGCACCTTTCTATTTATACGCCCCTATCAAACTGCCGTAGAGTTACAAATGTGATCTGCTTTGTAAACATCTCTCGTTACGCGTTATCCATTAGAGTAGAAGTAATATCTTTATGGTACTTTTATCGCGTCTTAAAACGGTTCTCGTAAAGGAGTAAATATTTATTTCCCATTTGTTAGCCGAGCACTAGTTATTTACCGGCAGAAATTTGTTTTGCTTGATGTCGGTCTTGAGATTTCGCGTGATAGCCTGAGTAAAATAATACAAATGCTATAACAATGACAAATGTGTACACTTATTTCTTAACAATCCAATCACAGATTTATCAGAGCAATCTAAAGAGCCTGATATTGACACAAGGAGATAACAATTAAATTACACATGCCCGTGTTAATTCTGTTAGTGAGATCGTTTTTGTTTCTTCGTGCCTTGTCATTTTCCAAATGATAAAATTGTGCTCATCGCTGAATTATCGCAATTTTCCGTCATTATCTTTTGTAATATCTGCAGCTTTGTTGACATTATCAATCTATCCCGTTACTTATGATAGTCTTTTCCTAATTTCGTTTTGATTCTAGAACATTCATTTAATATCAACGCCAAAATCAATAATACTAAGTTATTTATCAAATGCCAAATGTGTTCTACCGTCTGATCAATACGAACGAGGATGGTATCTGAAGATACCAGACGAAAGAGATTTAATCTTATATTTACTGAAAAGAAGTATGAGAGATTTATGCTTATTTTTGGTAAGTTTCTTGAATGAATTATAGTAGAAAGTCCTGAAGATCACATCGGAGCCGTCAGAATCAGATTCAATCGAAATACCAACATTTATGTTGCAGATGATATGGATTGTTGTATCGTAGCTTGAGGTCCTGGCGAATGACATCACAAACAGTCGAAATAGAGATGGTGCAGATAAAATCAAACTAATCATAAATTAGACTCGATGCAATGAACGAATAATCACAATAAACGAGAAGTACTTGAAACAGTCAACCAGATTAAATATATCTTGGCTCCATTGTCACCGAAGACACACAAGAAGTAGAAGCGTTATATATAATTGAATAGGCAAGAATAAACCATAATGGAAAATAAAAAAAAGCATCTCTAATAACATAGAGAGTATCAAGAACAGTAGTCGCATATCCATACGCCATAAAAAAAGAAAAAAAAACATAGGTACACAATTGTGGCGTCTCTTTTCCTCCGCTAGTCTTCGGGAGACCCTTTGGCAAGGTTGAACTCCCGTTTAGCACCCATATCAGGGTTACGTGACGCCATTGGAGCAGGTGGTGGACGGTGTTGTGGGAGCAGTCAACAAGCAGTGTCACTTATGGTCCCCACTCCGTGATGGCAGGCAGAGGATCTCATGTATAGAGACAATGGCTGCGATCTCGGACTAGTCACTGCCAAGAAGGAAAGGAATGGCAAACTACCTTTTTATATTGCCTAGTATAATTATGTCAAAACAAACAGTCAACAACAGAATTGATACGATGCACTGTAGATAGAAGATTGTGGAAGGACATTATCGCCTAAACCAACCTGTATGACACATAATGATGATAGTGATAATGACACAATTGGCCTTGAAAGATGGTTATAGACTCTGGAAATGAGATGTCATTAGTGTTCATATGCCCATCTTATACACACCATATTAACAATGAGGAATCGCACAACAAAATACAACGACACACATGACCTTTTAAAGTATAATATCAACGGCTAAAGAACGAAAATTGTAATGGTACGGACATGATGCAATATCTATGGACATTGCTAAGATTACTGTTCTGTGGTCGTTGTCGTGCAAAAGAAATTAAGACACGCCGATAAAAAGGTGGAAGACAACATCCGAGAATAGACAGGACTAACCTTCGTCATGTCTAAGAAAGCAGCTCTTCATCTGAAGGATGGAGAAAAATTATGAAGTTGTCATCAAGAGGGCTTCAACGACCTGGAGATCCTATGTGCTATCATATATATGAAAGGAGATCATGTGTGCTAATATATGGATAGAGATCCTCTGTGCTAACATATGAATGGAGATCATGTGTGCTACAATATGGATGGAGATCCTCTGTGCTAAAATATGAATGGAGATCCTGTGTGCTAAAATATGGATGGAGATCCTCTGTGCTAAAATATGGTTGGAGATCCTCTGTGCTAATATATGGATAGAGATCCTCTGTGCTAACATATGAATGGAGATCATGTGTGCTACAATATGAATGGAGATCATGTGTGCTACAATATGGATGGAGATCCTCTGTGCTAAAATATGGATAGAGATCCTGTGTGCTAAAATATGGATGGAGATCCTCTGTGCTAAAATATGGTTAGAGATCCTCTGTGGTAAAATATGGATGGAGATCCTGTATGCTAAAATATGGATGGAGATCCTGTATGCTAAAACATGGATGGAGATTCTGTGTGCTAATATAATGATGGAGACCCTCTGTGCTAACATATGAATGAAGATCATTTGTGCTAAAATATGGATGGAGATCCTGTGTGCTAAAATATGGATGGAGATCCTGTGTGCTAACATATGAATGGAGATCATGTGTGCTAAAATATGAATGGAGATACCTGTGTTAACATGTGGATGGAGATCTTCTGTGCTAACATATGGATGAACATTTTTTGTGCTAATATATGGAAGGAGATTTTATATGCTAATATATGGATGGAGATCCTCTGTGATAACATATGGATGGAGACCATCTGTGCTAACATATGTATAGAGATCCTCTGTGCTAACATATGGATGGAGATCCTGTGTGCTAACATATGGATGGAAATCTTCTGTGCTAACATATGGATGGAAATTTTCTGTGCTAATATATGGATGGAGATCCTCTGTGCTAACATATAAGATTGATATCCTCTGTGCTAACATATGGATGGAGATCTTCTGTGCTAACTTATGGATGGACATTTTCTGTGCTAACATATGGATGGAGATCCTCTGTGCTAACATATAAGATTGATATCCTCTGTGCTAACATATGGATGGAGATCTTCTGTGCTAACATATGGATGGAAATTTTCTGTGCTAATATATGGATGGAGATCCTCTGTGCTAACATATAAGATTGATATCCTCTGTGCTAACATATGAATGGATATTCTCTGTGCTAACATATGGATGGAAATTATTTTCTGTGCTAATATATGGATGGAGATCCTCTGTGCTAACATATAGTAACTTAAATACCTTTGAAAAAAGATCCCTGCGTAGGATCTTATACATCAGATGTAAAGAATACATTTCGAATGAACAGATATGAGACGAATCTAAACTATTCTATTCTATCCATGGAATAAGTATCACTACAGTCATGGATTCCTTATATCCGTTCAACCACTTGCCGCAGCATTTTACAAAATGCAACGATAAATATTGTTGACAATGTCGCTCTGTGTAAGTCCTACCAGACTGCACAGGCGAAAATTCCAAACTTCCTTAGGTGTCTCTTTTACATCATGCGTGGCAGATGACATGTGGCTCTTTTCTACCCCCAACATTGGGGCCCCAGTAGCGAAACGTCGAGAATCTGATACAAGATCATGCACCGAGCTTTATAAGAAGAAGGCTTTGGAAACACATTTATTATATGGTGAGAATGAGTGAAGAATGACTTCCCCATCAGACATTCATGTTTAAAACCATTTAGTAAAAGAAAACAAGGCAGACCAAGAGAATCGATCCATATAACAATTACTAGGGAATACTCAATCATTGAAATTGAAACAGTCTGAGAGATAAGATCAGAAATGAAGAACTGAGAAAAAAGCTAGGAATAGTCCTCGCCATAGAATATATAAGGAAACAACAGATAAAATGGTTTGGCCACGTGACAAGGCAGAAAGAACAAAACACAACACGACGAGCCTTCAACAAACGTTGTGAGAACACCAGACCCAATTGTAAACCACGAAAAAGATGGATCGTTGAAATATTAGAAGCACTAGGAAACATAACAGCAGCAGAGGCAAACAGAAGAGCAAAAGACCACAAATTATATCTCCTCTCGACGCTGAAAGGCAGATGAGGAAGGAAAGAGGAAGAAGAATAAGAGACTAAAATTTGGGGCTAGGAAACAATCAAGACCTTCAAGAGTTAGCAGCAAATCGCCTATCGTAGAAAACTATGACTTCATCCATAAATGCCGTGAGAGAGAGAAATGAACTTACATTATACTGGATAACCTCAGTGACTCCACATTACTGTTGTGACCGTCCATACCGTGATCGCTGAGACTGGAGGAAATCTCGTAGTAATAGGAATAGGTATCATTGTATCAATAATCTGTTTGTCTCGTTAGGCTTTGGAGTCCAGCACCACTTGATATCTTGAGCAACTGAGAAACTCTCCTGTGATTATGCAGGAAGAATTTTGAAAGTTTGCATACGTCCGCAAACATTGTAGGGAAAAATTGTCTGACTTCTCTTGCTTCTATTGTTTTGTTCTTCTTTAGCCAGATAAGATGTCCTATTTCTCTCCATCTCTGTGTTTTCTTTCAAGGATGTGACAATCTATCGCAGTCACGAACAGGAAGCGCTACAAAATATATTGATTATGGAATTAATAATTATTGGAATAAAAAAAAAGACGGTTGCTGAGTACAAAACAGATTGTGATAAACAGCATAATGATATGAACAATAGCAAAACACATACTTCATATGCTGAAGGAATGGATCTCATACACATCGGACCTTCGATTACCACCTCAGAATCAGCGGCCCAGCAGCCTTCCAAGACCTTACTTTGACTTTCTACTTGGTCTCCCCGAAAACAGCCAACTTGGATAAAGGCGCGAGTAGCCGTTTCCCCACCATTGCTCATGTATCTGTTGATATAAGACACTTAGTATTGGAGCACATCAAAATCATAAAACTGATTAATTATTGTAAATTTATTAGAAATTTTCCTTTTTTTAAAATAATAATTTTGACAGCAGCAGAATACAGCTTTTCGATTTGTGACTGACAATGCGTTTTTTATGCGCTGTTCGATTAAATTAGGGGGTTCCCCTTTTTATAGTTCGTCTTTGATGGGACTAAGGCCCGATTTAATCTATTTGAGACAGGCAGCGAAAAAAAAAAATCGATCACCCAAGCTGTGATTACACCGGGTATTTTCTAACTGATGCGAGCACTTTAATCTGTTTAAGATCTCTCTACAGCTATCCCATCCCCCTTAGGTCGGTTCTACTTATGTCTAACCAAGATTGATGGCAGATATGCAGATACATCATCATCGAGTGTCATCTCCGCAACGAAGGTTGGCTATCATAGAGCGCCATTCTGCTCTGTCTCTTGCTTTGATGGTGCAGGTTGTCATAGGCTGGTTTGTCCATCTTTTGATGTTACTCGTCCATGTTAATCTTGGTCTGCCTCTGCCTCTTTTACCTTGTATTTTCCCCTCTAGGATTACTTTTAGTAGGCTGTTGTGTCTCTTAACATGGCCCCAAAAATCGCATTTGCCTTGTTTGAATTGTGCTTAGTAGTTCCCTTTTCATTTTTAGTTGTTTTAAGACTTCATCGTTTAAGGGCGAGCTGTCTGAGGATGAACTCATTCACCGCATGGATGGAAGAGTGATGATATTCCATCGGGATGGGACGCTTTCAGACTGATATGCAGTTGGAGGTGCTGAGAGTCACCCAAGCCCCCTAGAGTGTCAAGAAGCTAAAGGGCGAAACACTTGCTCGATGAGATTCCTTCCCATGATCATATTGTTGCAAACTCGAGTTATCTATCACTTTATCGGAATTCCGATGTCTGGGAATCATCACCAAGGGGGTCAACCCCATTATAATGTCTACAGACTAAAGGGCTGAAACACGTGACGAGAATGGTTTGGGGGGGGGGGGGGAGAGAAACTTTTCCCGTGATCAGATTGTCCAGAGCTGTAAAGCTCTGTATAAAGAATGTCCAATTGCTGCTGCATGGCTGCACATTTGTTTAATGAGAAAACGATGTTCTAAAAATGGGATATTAATTATAAATACATAATGAACACACTTGAACAAAATTATTGAACGTCATTCGGCGTTTAGACCGCGCCGGCTATGTCCAAAATAGAAATTAAACAAACTTCTGCAAGATCAGCTGAATTAAATATCAACAAGGCTGAACACTTGTAAACGCGTAGAGAAAAGAAAAAACAGTCATCGCGCAAGATAGAACATACACTAAGAAAACCAGCACAAAATTTGCTAGACAGGCATTGTTGTGATATCAATAAAAATGATGAGTGTTTGTTGACTGCGAAGGACATTTTTGAAAGGGATTAAAATAAAATTAAAGTACTTAGTGCATTCAGAAAGTAATGCACTACATCGGTTTTCTCGGGGACTGAAAATTCAACAAGTATGACATTTTTACACAGAATATATGGATATGTCATGTAAATGTCAGTATCATTCAACATAACCTTCATCCATTTGTGCAGATTTACGCCAGCACGCAACAAGTGCATGTATTCCAAGCCTGTACAAGCATGTATTCCAAGTCTTTGTCTTGATCGTGTAACCTTTTCTTAGCTGCATGAAGCACTTTTTCATCATCTTCAAACCTTGTTCCACAGAGAAGTGGACGAATGAGATGGAAATCAGAGGTTGCCAAATCAGGGTTGTATGGTGGATGGGTGTGTTCAGTCCAACCCAATCTGGTGATTGCTTTCCGTGATGACAGACTTGTGTGAGGGTGCGCATTGTCGTGAAGTAGAAACAGATCTGCTGGATTCTTGTGCGGCCGAACTCTATGAAAACGTCGAATGCGTTTTGTCAATGTCTTAATGTAAGCTTGCGAATTTATTGTCTCTCCTTTAGCATAACATCCACAAGAATCACACCTTTAATGTCACAAAAAGTGTGACCATGACCTATCCAGCTGAAGGAGATGTCTTGAATATCTTTCTTCGTGTTGAGTGCGGATGATGCCATCCATTGACTGTCTTTTTGTCTCAGGTTCAAAATCATGTGCCCAGGTTTCGTCACCTATAACAATCTTAGCCAAAAAATTCTCTCTATCAACAATGAAATGCTCCAACAGTGCAGAGGAAATTGCTTTTCTTCACAGTTGGTGCTCATTAGTGAGATTTCGTGGAACCCATCTAGCACAAAACTTAGAGAATCCGAGTGTTTTTATAATTGCGTTTATACTACCCATGCTTACTGACAACTTTAAGGCCAGTTGTTGAATAGGAATGCGCCTGTCAGCAAGAATAATGCCCTCATTCCATTTCAACATCTCTGCAATGGTGGCTGTGACAGGCCGTCCACAGCGGGGCCGATCAAGAAGCTTTGTATCTCCTCTTTCCGATTCTTTTTTTTTTTCTCCAATCCCAGTGACTTACTGTGTTCCTGTCGACTGCAAAACATCCATACACATCACATAGACGCTTGTGAATGTTCACAACAGTTTACTTATCTAAAACGAAAAATTCTATCGCAATTCGCTTCTTATAACGCAAGTTGCTATCACCATCATCTAGTTCCGCCTCCGCATCGAAGGTTGGCTACCATGGAGCGCCATCGCGCTATGTCTCTTGCTTCGATGGTGCTGGTTGTCATAGGCTGACTTGTCCATCTTTTGATGTTACTCGTCCATCTTGGTCTGCCACTGCCTCTATTACCCTGTATATTCCCTTCCAATATTACTTTTAGTAGGCTGCCTGCAAGTTGCTAGCATGCTCCATTTCAACAGTTTAATACAGTCATATTATTTGACCAAGTGCAGTTCAATTTGGTACACCCAATCGAAAAACGCTATACGTAAAACGTGAAAAATGTGTATTTCTATTTTATTATTAACTGAGAAAACTGATGTGGTGTATTACCTTTCTTAGAGGGGACATGAATAGAACAAGAAAATGTAACCCAACTCTAAAATAAATGGAAAATTGTGGTTCAAGTTCAACCCGTTCATGGATCTGGTAAGATGATATTAACTTACATTCGTTGTCATTTCATTATATCAGTAAACTACTATAACAACCACAAATAAGGAGCTTAATCATAAAAATAATGATCAATTAATCATAAAATATATGTACTGGCAACAAACAACAGCTATACGAATTAGCAACCAAGCAGGACAATTCCAATATATAAAACAAGGAGACTGACAAAGCTGTGTTCTGTCGCCGGATTTGTTTTCACTTTACAGCGAGCATATTATGAGATCAATAGTAGACAAAAAAGGAATTGAAGTCAACGGTCGCAACATAAACAATTTGCGATATGCGGATGACACAGTCTTAATAGCAGAGACAGTGAATGAAATACAAGAAATGATAGACATAATAGTAAAAGAAAGCAACAAAAAAGGTCTCAGTCTGAATAGTAAGGAAACAGAAGTAATGGTCATATCAAAGAAACAATCATCACCATCATGCAGCATAAAAATAAACAGGACAAATCTGAAACAAGTGCAAAGTCTGAAATACTTTGGCACAGTAATAACACCAAATCGAAGATGCACCACAGAAATAAAAAAAAAAAGCAGAATAGCTCAGGCCAAAATAGCATTTCAGAAAATGAAAAATATCTTATGCAACAAATCTATGTCAGCTGAAGTGAGAAGGAGAGTTCATCGGTGCCAATAGAACCAATGCTGACCAATGGAAGCGAATCATGGACAGTAGACAAACTAATGGAAAGACGATTTGAGGCCACAGAGATGGATTTCTCAGAAGAATGTTGAAAGTCCCCTGGACAGCTAAAAAGACCAATGAGGAAGTTTTCAAAGAGGCCAACACAAAAAGGGAACTCTTAAAAAACATCAGAAAGGATCAATCAACATTTTTCGGGCACATCATGAGAAGAGGAAAGTTGGAATACTTGGTTACAACTGGCAAAATAAAAGGAAAGAGAGATCGCGGACGACAATGAGAGAAAATACTGGATAGCTTTGTGTCATGGATTGGAAAACAGTGAACACAAGAACTGATACGATGCACTGTAGATAGAAGATTGTGGAAGGACATGATCGCCTACACCAACCGTTATGGGACATGCTGATGACGATGATGAATAAGGAGTTTATGTTCAACAGCACAAAACAAATAACATCAGGGTTAATACTCAGAATAGCAAAATGTTATATCTTCTCAATATTCCAGTATGGTGCAAAAACATGGACATTAGACACGAAAACAGAATAGAAAATTAAAGCCTTTGAAATGCGGATTTATAGAAAAATAGGAAGAATTGATGAAAAGAAAAGTAAACAAACAATGAAATTCTAAAAAACCAACTAAAAATGAAAGAACTACTAAATACAATTCAAACAACATAATTTAGATTTTGGGGGCGTGTTAAAAGACACAGCAGCCTACTAAAAGTAATCTTGGAAGGGAAAATACAATGTATAAAAAGCAGACCAAGACAAACAGGAACACGTAACATCAAAAGATGGACAAGTCAGCCTTTGACAACTTGCCATATCAACGCAAGAGACAGAGCGGAATGCCGCTCCATGGTAATCAATCTTCGATGCGGAAACGGCACTCTATGATGATGAATAAGGAGCTTATCAGTATAAAATATAGAGTGCCAGTCAATTTGGATGTTTGAGATAAATCATTATCACCAAGTACCATGCTTGCTGGGAAGCCGCGATAGCTCAGTGGTTAGTGAACTGGACTACAAAGAGCAAGAGGTAGGGTTCGATCCCAACCGACGGCTACCGGTTCACCCAGCCTTTAATGGGTAAAAAAAGTAAAAAAAAGTAAAGTACCCCCCGTCACGCCAAGTGGCGTATAGGGAAATATGGTGTTAGTGACCCTATATTTTACAGACCTTCAGCACATGATTTTTGGGGTAATGTGGTCGGTATTACGCCCGTGCTGCTTTTACTTTCCCAGAAAAAATCCGGTACCCATTTAAGGCTGGGTGAACCCGGAGCCGTCGGTTGGGATCGAACCCTACCCCTTGTCCGTAGTAGTCCAGTTCACTAACCACTGAGCTATCGCGGCTCCTACTAATTTTTAGGGAATTAGTAAAACCCAGGTGTCCTCGCCAGGATTACGAACCCCGGCTGTTGCCGTGGTAAGCCAACCGCCTATCGATTGCGCTAACCGGACACCCCCTTTAATGGGTACCGGATTTTTTTTCTGGGAAAGTAAATGCGGCATGGGCGTAATACCGACCACATTACCCCAAAAATCATGTGCCGAAGGTCTGTAAAATTTATGGTCACTAACACCAAATTCCCTATACGCCACTTGGCGTGACGGGGGTACTTTACTTTTTTTTTTTAACCATGCTTGCTGGCGTGGATGATCATGTCTCGCCACAACTTTCGATCTCGACAGTTATTTATCATTTCTGTTATTGACTTTCTGCCAAGCCATTCTCTTAAGCTGTCTGGAATCTTGTCTCTTTGCTTCCCTCTATCTCTTCATCTCTCAATTTTCCCAGTTGTTGCAATGTTTTCCAGGTCTTCCCTTCTAATAACATGGCCACAAAATTATGATTGTTTCTTCCTAATAATAAATATTTATCTTTTGCTCTGGCCTCTTTCAAAACGTTTTCATTACTCTTCTTAGAAGTTCATTGTATTCTCAACATTCTTCCGAAAAATTACATTTCTACAGCCTCCAGTGATTTTCTTGTCTGTTGTCCTATTGTCCATGATTCACATCCATACGTTAAGACTGGCTCTACATAACATTTAAGAACTCTATTTTTTTTTTTTAGAAAGATAGACCTCCATTAACATCAGAACTTAAAAATAGAACAATTAAAGAGAGTTGTAAATTTGAAGAAAAAAAACCAAATGCACAATAAAAATGTAAAAAAAATATGAGAAAAGGCAGTTGTGATAGAGCAGTAGTTAGTCAGTAGTCTATTGAGGATAGAAGATCGAGTTCAACATGTTTCTGGATTCGTTCAGTCATTTTCCTTCCTTCCTTCCTTCCTTCCTTCCTTCCTTCCTTCCTTCCTTCCTTCCTTCCTTCCTTCCTTCCTTCCTTCCTTCCTTCCTTCCTTCCTTCTTTCCTTCCTTCCTTCCTTCCTTCCTTCCTTCCTTCCTTCCTTCCTTCCTTCCTCCTTCCTTCCTTCCTTCCTTCCTTCCTTTTTCTTTTTCTTCTTCTTTCTTTCTTTCTTTCTTTCTTCTTTCTTTCTTTCTTTCTTTCTTTCTTCTTTCTTCCTTCTTCTTCCTTCCTTCCTTCCTTCCTTCCTTCCTTCTTTCTTCTTTCCTTCCTTCCTTATTTCCTTCCTTCCTTCCAATATTCTTTTCTTTCCTTTTCTTTCTTTCTTTCAATCATTCTTTCAAGGGAAATTCGTAATTAATTGTAAAATGTAAAATTAGGCCTACTTAAAATTGTAGGTACCTCATTCGTTCACCGTGACGAAGTTAATGGAAGCCTCATTGACCAGATAGTCGGTACTAGACTACTTTTGTCTCACGACAGATTATACATAAATCATAGCACTTAACAGATATAATGGTCAGAGCGGGTGATTGAGGGAATTAAACTTGCCGTTATCCAAATCAAATGGAACACGTGTTTGGATCACAGCAAGATCAACAGTAGTTTTGCAATAAAATCTCTGACCCGAACATTGGGCATGCGGTTTTCATGCTGCAGCCGCATAGAAAACCCACATCAAATCCCAAAAATGGGATAAAGTTCTAGCAATGGAACATAAAAAATAGCAATAATTTGTATACATTTTTTCAAAGAAATTAAACTTAATTCCAGACTAAAAGAAGTAAGGTTTAGTGAATAAATGGTTCATGTTTAACGATGAAGTATTACTAATAGCGCTAAAGTGAGCAAGCTAGAATAACAAAGACTATTTCCTACATCCACAGAGCTTTCTCTAGAATAAACTCTAGTGGCTAGTCAAAAGAGTAAGGATCGAAATGGAAGGCAACTCAGTTATCAAAAGTTATACAATGGTTTAAATCGAATCTCGTACTGGATACGGAAGAGTTTCATATCTTATGTGTAATCTGCGGTAAACCGTTGTAAGCGTTAGTTCAAAGGTGAAGAACAGCGAAGGAGAATTAGAATCCCATAAAGTCGTGAACCTGACATCGTATATTAAGTTGCTAGCAACCACAAATAGACAATATTCAGTATTCAAGAACGAGTACACGCTTGAGTAAATGTCAGTTTTAAGTATTGGATTAATCATACCAGTCTATAGTAGTAAAGCCAGCGGGTAAAAAGAAATTACCTCAGTGCTGTGACAATTTCAGCTCTCCGGGCATGAGCAATTGTGGCGTGATAACGTCAGTCGTCTATAACTCGCATAGCTGAAGATGTAACAATTGTCGAGATTTTTCTGGGATTTCCCTCTCTGCCCGCTGGACTTTCTATTATATTTGACCGTGGTCTAATCATCGAACAAAAGTGACCTCGTGTTGTCTAACATTTACACTCATCTGATATCACAATTACTTCATTACTACGTAGTACTTGATCACATCATGACCCACATTTTTACAAGCTTTAAAAGTAATGATTAGCTTTAATATTTGCTAAATTTCTGATCATCTACATCGCACACTCGGTCTGAAGACGTTAATTTCTGCACAGTGTATTTCTTTTACAAGTTTCATGGATAAATCCCGAATCCGGTTTATGTAAATTGTTTGCAGAAACAGAAGGAGGGAGGGTTAAACAATGTTATAACTAATGTAAAAGTCAAGATATTCCGCCCGCTCCTCTGTCACCCGCTCTTCTCCTTTGTCCGCTCCTCTTCTTTGTCCGCATCTCTCCATCGCCCGCTCCTCTCCGATGTCCGCTCCTCTCCTTCGTCCGCTGCTCTCCTTCGTTCGTTCCAATCCATCGTCCGCTTTAATCCATCGCATGCTCCTATCCGGCACCCGCTCCTCTCCATCGCCCACTGCTCTCCGTCGTCCACTCCAATCCATCTCCGCTCCTCTCCTCTCCATCGCCCACTCCTCTCCTTTGCCCGCCTCTCACCATCGTCCACTCCAACCCATCACCCACTCCTCTCCTTTGCCCGCCTCTCAGCATCGTCCACTCCAACCCATCGCCCGCTCCTCTCCTTCGCCTGCTTCTCTCCGTCGTCCACTCCAATCCATCTCCGCTCCTCTCCTTCGCCCGCTTCTCTCCGTCGTCCATTCCAATCCATCGCCCACTCCTCTCCTTTGCCCGCCTCTCACCATCGTCCACTCCAACCCATCGCCCACTCCTCTCCTTCGCCCGCTTCTCTCCGTCGTCCACTCCAATCCTTCGCCCGCTCGTCTCCGTCACCCGCTCCTCTTTATCGCCCGCTATTCTCCAACGTTCGCTCCTCTCCATCGCCCGTTTCTCTCCATCACTGCTCCTCTCCATCACACGCTCCTCTCCATTGACCGCTCCTCTCCATCACACGCTCCTCTCCATTGACCGCTCCTCTCCATCACCGCTCCTCTCCATTGACCGCTCCTCTCCATTGACCGCTCCTCTCCATCACACGCTCCTCTCCGTCAGCCGCTCCACTCAGTCGCCCGCTCCTCTCCATCACCGCTCCTCTCCGCCGCCCGATCCTCTACGCCGCCCGATCCTCCCGCCGTCCGATCCTCTCCATCACCCGCTATTCTCCAACCCTTCTCCGTTGTTCCCTCCTCTCTATCACTTACTCCTCTCGTCGCCCACTCCTCTCGTCGCCCACTCCTCTCGTCGCCCACTCCTCTCCGTCGTTCCATCGCCCCTCCTCTCCAGCATCTCCTTTAAATTCCTGCAAAAACTTCAAGTGGGCATAAGATGCGTTGTTTGATTTACAGTCACCTGCAATATTAGCACATTGAGACGCAAATCATCCGACTTCAGCATATCGTTTTTGAGCAGTTCTGATCCATCTCGAACCCTAATCCACTGTCCCAGACTAGCCAGGTTTTTTCTGTGAGTGCCGCGAAGAAATGGAGAAGAATCTGGATTGTTCTAGTTGACCAATCCTTGAGCAGCAGTCAGCTATGAGTCGATAACCGCTTTCAGCCCTGATGCATCAATAATAATTTGACACACGACGAACACATTGAAAAAAAAATCATGGTTATGTTGTCTGGATCTTAGACGATAAATAAAAGCAAATAATTTTTGCAGCCAACACATATTTATCCATATTTCCTCTACTCCACAAGTGTCGTTATGACAGTTCACATATTTTTATTTATCGTTTCCTGTGCTATATTGTACATCCTTTCTTGTTGAAAACATCTCTCATCTACGCTAAGATTGTAAATCCTTCTAATATTTTCCTACCTCTGTGCAGGGAATCTTTGTGTCTTTATCTCTGCAGATTGTTATTGTTCCTTTATCTCCAATAATTTATGTTGTACAATGCAAGTTGGAGCTTGTTAATTTATATATAACTACCATGGGGAAACCCAATCTAATGAGTTGTATTTAATAAATTTAATATGCCGGATTGTTTTCATTTGACATTAGGAATATAATACAAAACAGTAAAGGGTATGAAACGGGATAAGGAACTACAGTATTAGTGACGATTGACTTATTATGTGATATGATGGAGATTGAAAAAAAATATAAAGGTTAAATGGCGGGAAATTAAATAGAGTAAAGATGAATACCAAAATAAAAGAATATACACGAGGGATAGCGCGGTTAAAATATATATATATATATATATTGAGAGAGAGAAAGAGAAAGAGAAAGAGATATATATATATATATATATATATATATATATATATAGAGAGAGAGAGAGAGTGCGCTGTATACAGTTTGTATTTGCTATCTTCGAGAAATTAATTTGAGGAAATTCATTAGAACATTGCATATATAGAGAGATTTATATCACCTGCCACAAAGGGACATCATGTACTCCTCCAAATTGAAAATGATAAAACAATAACACACGAAAATAAGACTGAATAAATTGTCGCTTCATTGTGGTATTTAATTCTGTTTCCACAGAACCCCGCAAATGCAAGCATTGCTGATCGTAGTTTTGATTAATCTATTATGTACAAAGACATTTCGCTCCTAATGACAGTTTTCTCCCCTTTTGCGATATGCCAATGTGTCAGTTAAAATCGCTTGGTCTGGTCGTTTTGCTAATGGATAATCAAGTTGGACCATTTCTGGCCTGTAAACATCCGCGAATATTTAATGAGGGAAAGACTCATTCAGCTTTGATGACAGGATTGATTGCATTCATTTGTTATTAGTTTGTTTTACGTATGGAAATGAAGAAAGTGTTTTAAGCGGATTAGATTGTGCATTCAAATTATTGCAGTTCGCTTTCAATTTCCATAGTTTAAATTACTGAAGAGTTCGCTGTGGTGTGACAAGTCCTGTCAGCAAATGATTCATGTAAAATTACACCAAAGTTAGCAAAGAAAGAAAAATTCTCCCTAATAATCGATATGAACAATTATTTATTGTTCGATTCTCGATGTTTTCATTAAAAAAAAATAATAATTGTGATCATTCATAGACGTTTCGGCAAACTTCACTTCCAACAAACCAATTATTTACTATTCATGGAACTCAAAAGTAAGTGTACATGCTCAGACCAATACACGCATACTTTAAAGAGCTACAAGTAAAACATCTTGAAAATAGACCCAGGGGGCTAGCCGCATAAACAGTTACTCTCTAATAGGGACAATAGTTACTCCGTCCTCTTGTCTGGATTTCAGATCAAATAATACTTTTAATTATCTTGTATCTTTTTGTCTCTATCTCCCTCCATATTTTGTTAAGTCATATTTTCATTTTGTCTAATTGTTTAGCTCTTTCACTCTCAGGACATTGCCAACAAATGATTTTTTTGGGTTCTACTCTTGATGTTATCATTGTTAGTAATTGGTAACATCAGTGCCTGTATCTGCGGCTGTTGATAACATACGCATAATTACTTTAACATAATAAATGGATTATTGTATGCACATTATACAATTCTATGAACTAGTGGTTATTCTCCCCGTTCACCTTTTTTACGGCCGATTATTTGTGATCTCTCTCTCTCTCTCTCTCTCTCTCTCTCTCTCTCTCTCTCATCTTAGCAAAGAAGTTGTTTTCTTTAACGTTATATTTTATCTGCCAAATTACTGTACAGTCTTCAACCTGAGTCCTGTCTTCTTCCAGATCAGTCAGATTTTCCACAGAGACAACTAACCTGGTTCTTATCAAATCTTCTGTTATAGCTTCGCTGTGGTCAGAATTCTGATTTGTAACTTATCGATTCTTCTCCCAGACTTTGCTACTTGTCCTCGTTTCTCAAATCCTCTTTTTCTCGCTTGTAAGCTTGGCAGGAACTTGTGGGATTTACTGGTCAGGAGCCGCCATCATAGTTTCAGTCACAGCTACGGTGGAACACTTCCTTGTAGATGCTCAGTCTGTACGACCTGTCATTGTGTGCTTAATACTGAGTATATAACCTGGGTAGATTATTTCGCGAGGGGTTCTTTGCGTGCTTCGCATTTCTGCGTATTATATTATTTTTTTTTTTACAGAGAAAACACCAACGTCACAGCCAAATTTGTGTTGGTGGATGTGATTGAAGGGGCACTGTCAATATGAGCATCTCTATGGCACCATCCGTGATATCAGTAATCAAGGTGCCTCAAACTTTTAACCCTTCCGACCACAATGACTCCCTTAGCATCCATGTCAATGAGATCACATCCTGTTGGATATGACGACTGTATCAGTCACTGTTGGATGATCAGCAATAATCAGTTTATCTGCCGAGCATTAAGACACCTCGCTTTTTTTACTTCAGCTCTCCTGCTAGCGTTCCTCCTCTATTTTATTGTCATCGTTTAGTCTGTACCACTGTTTAGCATTATCCATAAAGTACTTCTATTCATCTACTTTTATTCTGTTCATTTAGTCTGTACAACTGTCTAGCATTATCCGTGAAGTACTTCCATTCATCTACTTTTATTCTCTTCGTTTAGTCTGTACTACTGTCTAGCATTATCCATAAAGTACTTCCATTCATCTACTTTTATTCTGTTCGTTTAGTCTGTACTACTGTCTAGCATTATCCATAAAGTACTTCCATTCATCTACTTTTATTCTGTTCGTTTAGTCTGTACAACTGTCTAGCATTATCCGTGAAGTACTTCCATTCATCGACTTTTATTCTGTTCGTTTAGTCAGCACCAATGTCTAGCAGTATCCGTGAAGTACTTTCGTTCATGTACTTTTTATTCTCTTCGTTAAGTCTGTATCACTGTCTAGCATTATCCGTGAAGTACTTCCGTTCATCTACTTTTATTCTCTTCGTTTAGTCTGTATCACTGTCTAGCATTATCTGTGAAGTACTTCCATTCATCTACTTTTATTCTCTTCGTTTAGTCTGTATCACTAGCTAGCATTATCCGTGAAGTACTTCCATTCATCTACTTTTATTCTCTTCGTTTAGTCTGTATCACTAGCTAGCATTATCCGTGAAGTACTTCCATTCATCTACTTTTATTCTCTTCGTTTAGTCTGTATCACTAGCTAGCATTATCCGTGAAGTACTTCCATTCATCTACTTTTATTCTCTTCGTTTAGTCTGTATCACTAGCTAGCATTATCCGTGAAGTACTTCCATTCATCTACTTTTATTCTCTTCGTTTAGTCTGTATCACTAGCTAGCATTATCCGTGAAGTACTTCCATTCATCTACTTTTATTCTCTTCGTTTAGTCTGTATCACTAGCTAGCATTATCCGTGATGTAGTTCCATTCATCTACTTTTATTCTCTTCGTTTAGTCTGTATCACTAGCTAGCATTATCCGTGAAGTACTTCCATTCATCTACTTTTATTCTCTTCGTTTAGTCTGTATCACTAGCTAGCATTATCCGTGAAGTACTTCCATTCATCTACTTTTATTCTCTTCGTTTAGTCTGTATCACTGTCTAGCATTATCCGTGAAGTACTTCCGTTCATCTACTTTTATTGCCCTTGTTTGACTTGTGTCATTGCCTAACCTTGTCCATTAAGTTTATCCCCTCCGATTGTCTTTTTGTTTTAAATCTTCGACACAAACCTCCAGTAATTCTCCCGTTGTCTGACCTCAAGAATTTTTTTGCAATCCTCCTCCTGACGATTGTATCCAAAATACGAAACGTGGAAATTTGATGCCAGTGCCAATATTTTTCCATAGCAAAAACCAAATGTATGAATGATAAGAAGATGCTCGTTCTTTATCGGTTTGATATGATCCACAAAAATGAGTCTTCCAAAATGTTTTCAACTAATAACCTCAGTAAAAATTACATTGAGAGTTTCATTACTCTCTTTCTAATAGTCAATGCATTTGTTGGTCATTTTCCAATTTTTAATATTAAAAAAAAAATTTATATAAACATGCCAAACTGGAAAACTACGTGATATTCACGTAAGTGACAACTCGTGGTTTTGACAGTTGACATATACATACAATTTATCGTTTTCAGATAACTTTACTTATTTGAGACAAAGAAAAATGTTACTCTAGTGAAATTACATTTTAATTTATATATCAGTTAATCAAATTTATGGTCATGACTGATTTGGTAAATGAGAAACAAATTCAGGTTTTTAACGAACGTTATCTATTGGAGACATAAAAATGACTACTTTTCACCAAATTTCAGTCACAATGGCATGCTATTAATTAATTTTAATTCTTAAAAATATATAAATATATCCTCACAATCATTATACGAGTATTATGTAATTAATTTGCAACACATTATTTATAAATCTAATTATCATAAACGATAAAAATAAGGAATCTATAGCTATAAACACTATTTATACATGTACATACTCAGCATTCAAAAATAAGCCACTTGTTGGTTAATGTAATTTTGTTAAGTTTTATTTTGTGAGATATGGACTACTCTGGAGTCAGGGACTACCGCCAAATCTTCTTTTCTTTTCTCTTTCCACTTGTACTGAAAATGTGTCGTGGTTATATCATTTGCCGTTCTTGCGCTGCTCGAACTGTCTCAACTAGTGATTTTCCTTTGTTGTTACATGTCTCTGTCACTGCATCTATCTATCTTCTCCTGGCTTTTCCTCTTGGTCTTTTTCCATGCATTCTCGTGAAGAACGCCCGGTGCGTTCAGGACTTTCGGTGCGTGACGTACTGGCAACACGATGCAATTTGCAATGGGAGTCAAATTTAAATTATAAATGAATTACAATGCCTGTAGTAAAAAAGAAATTCAAGTGTTCCTGTGTGTGATTTCGAACGGATTTACTGTTAAATTACTAACTAAAATTAACACACATACACACGTGTTAGTATAGATGTAGTAAATTTCATTCCAGGGCGTTTTACTTTTTCAGTTGAAAATATTTGTAATTGTTTCAGAGTCAGTGAAATCCCTGAAATCCCTCTCGATCAGTGAGCGGAATAAAGTTAGGGATCACCTCACATTTGAGTATTGAACTTAAATCACTTTGCAATTAAGCGAGAGCAATATGTCGCTATGTATATGTTCGCTATGTCATCTTCTAACCTTTTGAAAGATCATCGTTGTTGTATAACGACGTTATGTAGGGTATAGGGAAACTGGTGTTAGTGACCATACTTTTTTAAATAGACCTTCGACATATGATTTTGGGGGTAATGTGGTCGGTATTACACCCGTGTCGATTTACTTTTCCAGAAAAAAAAAATCCGGTACCCATTTATGGCTGGGTGAACTCGGAAGCTATCGATCAGGATCGAACATCCGTTTGAAAATTGTTTGATTTTATAATCTGTCATAGAACTGAGTAGTGACAGACTTATTACAGTGAAATGACTTAATCAATCTGAGAAATGTAGGTTGGCAGCGAACATTTTCAAGGACACCGCTTAGACCTTCTCTGGTCGCAATAACAAAGGCCTCTGCAAATTTGTGTTTATGCAATAAAAAGAGGTTTGCTCGTTCCTTAAACTTCTGCATTTTTGGGAGAGTAAAAATCATATAGATGGTTTACTATCCAGCTCGCATAGAAAAAAAAACAAAACATTGTTTCCGAGAAGGCTCATAAAGTTCTACCAGTTTGTGTGGCCGCTTTATTTGTATATTCACTTTTCCTCTACTTCATTTTCAGTCAGTCTTCATATCCTTTTTGGGACTTTCGATTTCAAAATGATGAAATAGAGTTTGTCGACTGCTGCAGGATTTGTCTTTGGAGATTAGTCATTTTCAGCTTTATAAAGTAGAGAGCTGCGTTAAATTCATCCGGAGTTTAAACATTACAGATTCTCGCCCGTTCTACAGGGTTCGTGCATCTGGCAGCAATCCTTACTGGTCAATTTGACGGCGTGAATCACGACCTTCCTCCATCGTAAGGTCATTGTGTGTATTACTTCATGAAATTGAAAGCTGTTAAATAACCACTGTTGGAATTGTTAATCGGCGATTACTTTGAGACCCTTCATGTGTAGGTCGCTGTGCCAAATCAACAGAAGGTTTCACTTTACAGATTCTGCGCCAGCGCTACGGTGTTCGTGCATTTTTCTTCGGTCTTGAACGTGAATGAAGCATTGTGGATGTGTACTACGTCATAACGATTGGCTATCGTATATTCCTAACCATACACTCACAAAGAAGCACGTGACAAAGATTTCGATGCTGTATGAATCTGCTGAACTGGTGCGACTCCCAGATCTTCATGTTAGTCAAGAGGGATGTTGTCTAAATTTAGGAGAGCAACGAGGCGAACGGGGGAGGACGTACGAACCAGTTTATCGTTTCATGCTGCGAGATTTACTAGGGAGGACATCTTTTTTTTAAATTTTCGTTCGCCAGCTTTTTACCTCTGACGAAGTCCCTAGGAACGAGACTAGGAACTGAATTTTGCGTGTTAATCCATTTTCCCCTGGCAGCCGTGTGCACAGGGGTCCCTCGCCACACAGGCAGACAACTCCGACTTCGGAGGTACTCACATTTTTTCCGTCCATGAGTAACTGACGTTTCAAGCCGGGCCTCGCTGCTGAGACCAGGGGTGGTTGCCGCAGACAGAAATCATAAATAATAATTCCAACTGGTGCAGCCGGGATTTGAACCCACAACCTCTCTGTCTCGAGACCGGCATCTTGCCTTGAGACCAACCAGTCCCCCGGGAGGACATCTGAGCGCTTATGGCAGTTGATCGATGTGCGATGAGGATAATCCAACGATTAACATAACTCACGTCATTTAATTTCTTTCTTTGAAGCCGTCTTCATTTTGCTGTGGTAGAGAAACATGCTCATTGCAGACACCAAGAGCTATGCAGGCGGTACTAATGTTGCTAGAAATGTCATTTAAGCCAGACAGGTCGATATTTGATCCAGACCAAACGAAACAAAAACATGTTGAAGGGAATTCGCCTCGACTATCGTGTTTACTGGACCGAATATTTTTGATAATACCTACCATTTTTTATCATTCATTCTATTTTGCAAAAGACAGACTTTCTACTGGACTTTTACAATAATCTGCGCGTTCATTAGAGCCTTTGACAACTCTGTGTATTTTATCATTCCTGTTTTTTTTTTTAAGCGAGTGTTGGTATATCACTGTTGGTATGTTAATTATGAATGACCCGCTAGAAGCATTACATTAATTGCTTTGTTCCATTTGATTTTCTTAACAGCAAGCATTAAATTATTTCGTTTGCTTTCTATAATAATTGAACATTGCACTGTTTCACCTTCTTCCTATTATAATTGATTATTGCACTGTTTCCCCTGCTTCTTTCTCTGCGATCAGGACTCAATCAGAGTAGGATTCCAGACTCTCACATGAAGTCAACTGTCAGGTTAAGTGTGTTGATCGCCCCCACTGACAGAACATCACAATTAGAGTCTGCCAGATCCACTCTGATTGAACACCCGTTAAAACTCGTTGCACTGAGTTCTGCGCCAGTGGCCCAGTGCATCCGATTTTAGCCAGCATTTTATTCAGGTTTACATTTTTTAGCCTTTGATTGTCCCCAATCTTCCTGCAAGGCAGCAGATGATCTTTTCTGTAGGGGGATTCTGCACTTAGATGGTCGGCCCTCCCAGGTTTACGAGCACCAACTGCCCGAGTCACTAGAGGTGACTAACACAGACATGCACACACAAGGATAGGAGATGTGGACCAACACAGACATGCACACAGCGATACGAGGCATGACTAACACTGACACACATCAAGATATATGACACGTGATTAACATAAACATGCACATAAAGATATGAGATATGACTGACATAGACATGCACACACAATGATATGACACATGCCTAACATAGCCATGCACACACAAGGATATGAGATGTGACATACACAGACATGCACACACAAAGATATGAGATATGACTAACATAAACATGCACACAAAGATATTAGATATCTAACCCAAACATACACACACAAAGATGTGACACATGACTAACACAGATACACACTAAGATATGAGATATGACTAAACACATATACACATAAAAATATGAGACATGACTAACATGACACACACCAAGATATGAGCCATGGCCGGCACACACACACACACAAGCAAAGATATGAGCTATGGCAAGCACAGAAACACATCAAGATATGAGCCATGGCTAACACAGACACACATCAAGATATGAGCCATGGCTTCACGGAAAAACACCAAGAAATGAACGGTGTCCAGCACAGAAACACATTAAGGTATCCATATGCTTGGGTTTGCTGTAGTACTCTTCTTAACGTGGGAATCATCGACATACGAGACGCAGGCCCCGATTAACTGTTCACAGGTTTCGTTCAAACAGTTGTCCGGAGATTTGAGAGTGCAGTCTGACCCGTAGAACGTTCCCTTGCATGTACAGTTCCCAGTTGACTGTTCACAGGTGTCGTTGAAACAGTTGTCTGGACATTTGAGAGCGCAGTCTGATCCGTAGTACGTTTCCTTGCACGTACAGTCTGTACTTTCCGGGTCACATATGATATCACAGCCATCAGAACACGTCTGTTTGCACTGTAGCCCAAAATTACCATCGGGGCAAGTGTCACTACATGTGTAGCCAGGACGTTTACATTGTAGGCATCTTCCGGACTTTTCCTCACATAAAGGACAGACACTAAGACCAGACCCGGAGCAGTCATGTACATAGATCCCAAAAGAGCAGTTGCCGTGACACGAACCGATGCCGACGTTGTAGCCTTTGAAGCACCCACTACACACTGCACAAAACGACCAAGAATGCCCATCCAGACAATAGGTGTCTATAAATGTTTGCACCTCACTCACCGTCAGTGCACTGTCGGCCTGCGAATTGGTCGATGAGAACTCAATCTTAATGTGTGCCATTGTCGCTTGTGTGGTGACTACAATAGTGTTCACAGAAATGTTTGAGTATGATATATCATTATACTGGAACACTACACCGCCACTGTCAGAGAAAGCCTGTAGAGTGGCATTCTTTACCCGAATTATAGTGCTAGCTCGATGATAAATTCGAATGGTGTGAGTCTTCAGGGGCGTGGCATAGTTCAGATATCAGTAAACAGAATTGGTTGCACTTCTCAATTGTGTGTGTGTGTGCAGTCATTGTCATAGAGATTAGTCTTTGTTTTGCCATTAACTGCGGCCTCTGGTCCACATCCGTCTCCTGTATAGCAAGCATTAAATGTGTTGGTCTGGTTTGTGTTCTGTTTGAGAGCCACATTCCGACCCCCGCCAATGTAGATGATAATTGAACATTGCATTGTTTCATTTGCTTTCTATAATACTTAATTATTGCATTGTTTCATTTTGTTTTTCTTTACAGTTGAATTTTAAATTATTTCCATTGATATCAGTTTTGAATTTTAAAGAAACACATAATTCTGTTTGTTATTGACATGTTGATCTCAAATTCACTCATTAAAGCCGTCTTGTCATCGCATTCACAACACTATTTTGCAGCTTTGTTGTAGCTCTATTGATGTTGTATGTTTAGAATTTAACAGACCGGTCTTGTTTGAACATAGTGGACACAAGATTTTTTATTTTATTTTGGAGAATAAATCAGCTTCTCTTGAGGTCTTTTTCAACACAGAAATTGTATCACTTTGAAGTTATTTCTAAATCTCAAATGGTTTGACCACGTGATAAGACTATTAGAGAGAGAGAGAGAGAGAGAGAGAGAGAGAGAGAGAGACAACATAACAAGCCTTTAATAAACGTTGCAAGCATACTAGACTCAAATGTCGACCACGAAAAAGATGAATTGATAGAATTTTATGAATATTAGAAACACTAGGAAACATATCAGCATCTGATGAAAATAGAAGTGCAAAAGACCACAAATTATATCTTTTCCCAATGCTGAAAGGCCTCCTCTCAGGATGGGAAGAAGGTAAGAAAAACAGTAATTGTATGTGAGTGTTGTAATACACATTACTTTTTCTTCTTCTAACTTTAAAACTTCCCGTGTGCCTTGGTCTTCAACTAACAACGCTACTTATTTGGTCCCATTCGCTTAAATTCCCGTCATGTATTCCCATCTCCGTTTCGACTTATTCTCCCCAAGTAATCTTTAACACATTCACTGTCTCCTTCTTTGAAGATTCCAAATAAAAATAAAATCATGCTTGTATTAATTTTAGTTGGCTTCCGCAGTGTGTGTTATGTCTTTCGCCATCGTTTTCATATATGGCATCTCTTGATGCACTTGTGTTTGCCTGTTATGTTCCCTTAGTTCTAAGTTAGTGAATCTATCCTACCATTTCCATCCTTTTATTCTTCACAAACATCCATTAAAGAAAGTCTGTATCTTAGTGACTATAGTTTTGGTTGCTCTCAATGTACTAATTTAACATTGAAATTAAAATACACAGTGATCAGTTGTATTTATAATTTCCCTGTATGTCACGTTCTCTCGATCGCTGCAGAAAGTGCATTTGGGGTCTGCTTAATTTCAGTTCTCCATTGCACTTTTCTGCGTTAAAGTCAAAATGATGATCTACTTATTACATCTGCGCCGCTAAAGCGAAGTCGTACGCCGGCAACAGTCCCTTTTTGACAAATCAAGTGTTGTGAATGCGACCATCCACCGTCTAGACTTGATCTTCACTTTGCGTCACTTTGGTGCTGTTCATGACCGTTGTTGGAATTCCTTGACGCAAGTTATTTACATGTTACTCATTAATGTAAATTGATTTGTCAGCCACAGTTTTATCTCTTCAGGAAATTTGCATCGTGTTTTGTTCGTCGCAGGCTGCTTTCACTTGAGTAATCAGGAATCTAAAGGGAGCGAAATTGTTGTATGAACGTTATTGTTGTGTGCTACGTCATCATAATGGTTCATCGTATATCCCTAGACCGGCCGTACGCTAATCTTACGGTCTGTTGTTTGATGTGCGACAGGGATAAACTGACGACTAACTGTGTGTCTATATGTTCGGAATTGGAGTCAACAACGACGGCCTAACATCATCATGCGTCATACATAAAAAAAAAATATAACGATCATCATTTTCAAGAGGACGTGAACTTCAGGTCAATATGGTGGATAGGCGGCGGGAACAATTGAAGGCTCTGCATGAAAAGTGTTACTTTTGTGGCAGTTTCCTCATATTCCAAGTCCGGCTTGTTACAGGAGCTACTGAGTTAAGTGCTCTGTGCACAACGTGAGCTGTGTGTCTCATCCGTTTTGAACATGTTTCGATATTCCAATTGTTTACGATGAATGATGATATCGTATGACGGGGAACAGTTGGCTGTGTTCACTTTCTACGCAGTTTCGTCTTATGCCTTTGGCGTGTGCTGAGATTACTACAATGGGGACTACAGTTACCTTTCTTTGTTTGGTGATGAGATATTAATTCGAATGATTACGCCGGCACGGGCGGTTGAGCAATTATGGATTTTAATTCGTTTGCAGTAATACCGGGGCCTTCCATAACCAAAAAACCAAAATAACCAAATAACCAAAAAAACCAAAATAACCAAATAACCAAAATAACAAAAAAACCAAAATAACCAAAATAACCAAAATAACCAAATAACCAAAATAACCAAATAACCAAAATAACCAAATAACCAAATAACCAAATAACCAAATAACCAAAATAACCAAAATAACCAAATAACCAAAATAACCAAAATAACCAAATAACCAAAATAACCAAATAACCAAAATAACCAAATAACCAAATAACCAAAATAACCAAAATAACCAAAATAACCAAATAACCAAATAACCAAAATAACCAAAATAACCAAATAACCAAAATAACCAAATAAAAATTTACATATATGTTGACAGTTAAGTGGATAGTAAAAACGATCAATGAGGAAATTCTCGAAGAGTCCAACATAACAAGGGAGCTCCTAAAAAACATCAGAAAGAAACAATCAAAATTTTTCGGGCACATCATGGGAAGTGGAACGTTGGAATACTTGGTTATAACTGGCAATATAAAAGGAAAGAGAGATCGTGGATGATAAAATTAGAAATTACTGGATAGATTAGTGAAATGGCATTGAAAACAGTCAACAATAGAACTGATACGATGCACTGTAGATAGAGGATTGTGGAAGTACATGATCGCCTACACCAACCTGTATAGCATATGATGATGATGATGATGATGCTATTTTAATCCCTATAATTCTGTGCCTTGTTTTATGCTCTATCACTTTACATATAGAGGAGTAAAGTACACACTCAAAAAGACCTTGTTATTAAATTACTACTCTTCTTTTATACAGAGCTGCTAACATTGATGATAGGATAGACAGATTGTTTAGTATGAAAATAAATTTGATAATCATGTCATGGCCATTGATAGTTCAAACCTATAAAGCTTGCCGCGAAACTAAGAACATTAATCCTAAACCTTTTAGCAAGAGGAAATAATTTATTTTTCCCACTATTTATTCAGCAGATACATAAACAAAATATCTCATTTCAATTTATCTGGGTTTTTTTTTTTTTGCAAAACGTGCTACAAATATTTCACGTAATTGCTTGTCTTGCTTTACTGCAATATGCATTTGTGATTTGCCTTGACGTTCGTTTGTAAATGAGAGTTTGCTGCAAAAAGAAATGGTCACCTCTCGATGATGCCGCAATTAATAAATATTTAATTTCCCTTCACACTTCACTGCCAAATGTGTCGGTATTTATTGATTTATTTAGTATTTTCCACCGCCTGTGGTGGGAATTGAACTCGGATGTACTAGTTTAAGAGCCAAAGTCTTACCTCTAGGGCTCCCAGTCTATACAGACAGATATGAACTAGCTCCTAGCAGTGGATCTTGCGTCTTCATACCAAGTGGTCTAAGGACTATTAGCTGTTTATTTAACATCATAGAATTCATTATGTACATTCTTATGACGGTAGTCCGGCCGTACAGCGGCGATGAGACATTCTCATTGACATTTAAATAGTGTTCTGGTTATCATCAGAAGGTAAATACATTAAACAGAAGTAAGTTGACTTTCCTCTTCTGAACAAGCACAATAATTTATTCTTTAATATAGTTTAATGACCAAGGCAAAGGTCATGTCTCTGCCTTTACCACTTATAGTTCAGTTCAGAAATACCGTCTTGAATTCGTTGCTAGGCATCCCGTGTGTGCATCGTAACCTTGCGGGGCTTCGACATAGTGTGGACTCGTTCTCGTGACCAGCTGATCGCGTTGATTTAGCTTCCTGGACTCTTGCATAGGAGATCTGTTACACATTTAGTTAACAAAACACGCATATTTGACACAAGGATATGTTGACACCAAGAATGTGGTTAAACTGAAGCATTGACTACTGATATATTATTCTCTGGTCAACATAAATGTTCTTTAAAACTTTAGAGCACATATACTCGTCCAGTCACCACGAGGTTTCAAATCTGAGTTTTTATTTCATAACAACGGCCTCTTCTGATATAGGACTACTTCCCCTGGAGCACGACAAGTTATCGACTTGGCCACCCGCTTCTACGGCGAGATAACAACGTTGTTTGTTTGTACTAGGATTATAAGCACCGCACACCAGAAGAATTCATTGCTCCGATGTTCCCATCGAGAACATCCGAGGAGAACCCTGACACATGTGCACAAACTCAGTAACACGGTCTGAGATCCATGTGAGATTTTTGTTGACAATTTTACCCGTTCATCGAGAACATTTTTGGTCTGTTCTATTCGATTGTAACTATCAAGAGTAATGTAAAGTTCGCAAGCACTTGTATTTATTTCCGTTATCCGAGAGGGCTAGACATCCGATGTTACTATCTAGACAACAGGGAAGGACAACGCCATGAAGAAACTACGGATTAATTTTTCCTGTTTAAAAGAAAAAAAAATAATTGACGCCTTTCCTTTGTTGCTTTAAACCCAGATCCTTTCTGTCCCGATGCAGACGTCTTATCCTGAGACTAGTCAGCCCCTATCATAAAAAAAAAGTAAAGTACCCCCGTCACGCCAAGTGGCGTATAGGGAAATATGGTGTTAGTGACCCTATATTTTACAGACCTTCAGCACATGATTTTTGGGGTAATGTGGTCGGTATTACGCCCGTGCTGCTTTATTTTCCCAGAAAAAAAATCCGGTACCCATTTTAAGGCTGGGTGAACCCCGAAACCGTCGGTTGGGATCGAACCCTACCCCTTGTCCTTTGTAGCCCAGTTCACTAACCACTGAGCTATCGCGGCTCCGCCCCTATCATATTTATTTTAAAACAAAGAACGAGAATACAATTATTTTAAAATAATACAGATATTCCTGCTTTATTCCCCTAATCGACAATTTTATTTCATCAAAGCTTAACTCTATGTCAACGCCCGTATCACGATAGTTGTGCATTTTCTTCTTTATTGTTTGTGTGCTGGCGGAAGGTGTTGCATTATCTTCTTTATTGTTTGTGAGTTAGCGGAAAGTGTTGCATTTTCGTCTTCATTGTTTGTGAGTTAGCGGACGGTGTTGCATTTTCTTCTTCATTGTTTGTGTACTGGCTGAAGGTGTTGCATTTTCTTCTTCATTGTTTGTGTACTGGCGGAAGGAGTTGCATTTTCTTCTTCATTGTTTGTGTACTGGCGGAAGGTGTTGCATTTTCTTCTTCATTGTTTGTGTACTGGCGGAAGGTGTTGCATTTTCTTCTTCATTGTTTGTGAGTTAGCGGAAGGTGTTGCATTTTCTTCTTCATTGTTTGTGTACTGGCGGAAGGTGTTGCATTTTCTTCTTCATTGTTTGTGTACTGGCGGAAGGTGTTGCATTTTCTTCTTCATTGTTTGTGCGTTAGCGGAAGGTGTTGCATTTTCTTATTCATTGTTTGTGTACTGGCGGAAGGTGTTGCATTTTCTTCTTCATTGTTTGTGTACTGGCGGAAGGTGTTGCATTTTCTTCTTCATTGTTTGTGAGTTAGCGGAATATGTTGCATTTTCTTCCTCATTGTTTGTGAGTTAGCGGAAGGTGTTGCATTTTCTTCTTTATTGTTTGTGAGTCAGCGGAAAGTGTTGCATTTTCGTCTTCATTGTTTGTGTACTGGCGGAAGATGTTGCATTTTCTTCTTCATTGTTTGTGAGTTAGCGGAAGGTTTTGCATTTTCTCCTTCATTGTTTGTGAGTTAGCGGAAGGTGTTGCATTTCTTCTTCATTGTTTGTGAGTCAGCGGAAAGTGTTGCATTTTCGTCTTCATTGTTTGTGTACTGGCGGAAGGTGTTGCATTTTCTTCTTTATTGTTTGTGAGTTAGCGGACGGGGTTGCATTTTCTTCTTTATTGTTTGTGAGTTAGCGGAAGGTGTTGCATTATCTTCTTCATTGTTTGTGTACTGGCGGAAGGTGTTGCATTTTCTTCTTCATTGTTTGTGAGTTAGCGGAAGGTGTTGCATTTTCTTCTTTATTGTTTGTGAGTTAGCGGACGGTGTTGCACTTTCTTCTTTATTGTTTGTGAGTTAGCGGAAGGTGTTGCATTATCTTCTTCATTGTTTGTGTACTGGCGGAAGGTGCTGCATTATGTTGTGCGTCATGCGATCTAGTGCATTCGTTTCAAGAATGCCTTTTTCTTTACAGTTTCCTAACTTTTCATTCGATGATGGTCAAGTAACCTCTCCGATCACTTATTAGTTAAAAGTGTTGTCCTGTATTATATACCGATAGATCCCTGCGCTGGTCGTCAGCGCATAAATAGGGACTGCATTCCTAACCCTCTGATTTCCCGGACTTTCTTGCAGAGCAACAATTTGATCCACAAAGAAGGAACAAATTTATAAAAAAAAACGTTTTCATCAATGTTACGTCAGACACTGTTTAAAACTTCGAACTCACCATTTGTGTCTAACCACGGCCTACAAAACATCATCTTAAAACATCACACTGTCTAACACCACCAAGATTTGTGAGATCTATTTCTCCCCAACAAGTAATGCACAGATTATTCCTTGTGCTACTTCCTATTTGAAAAGCCGTTTGATCAATTATTTTCGGAGACTATTTTCTAAGCCTAGGATTAACATGATAGCGCATTGC